>BLKM01006964.1:856173-883072 GCA_013340265.1 Coptotermes formosanus
CGAGACCACAAAGAGTTCACGCCTCCAAAAGCGGCGCAGTGCACAGTCAACAGCACATTCTCGCTCAACTGTATAGTACAACCTAGCGTAACGACAACGGAAAGTTTCTCCCTGAAGATGACCCAGCAGGGTCGAAACATGTAGGAGTGTGTTACAATTGATGAAAAAAACTCTTTGTGCATTTGTTGGTGATTAATGTTTTTGTATAATATAGTGCACGGACATGGAACACATTAAACTAGTATAAAATATTCAAAAACGATCAAAATATATGACAAGTAAATTACAATTCGACACGGTGTGAAGACTGAGAGGGTGCAATCTATTTATTCCTTTTCCTGAAGATTCCAGCGTGTGTGTAAACAAATAAAACTCACACTGCATTCACTAAAAATAAGCAAGAACAGTGTTTCCTCATTTACGGGTAATGTGTATAAACGGTAGCTAAGCTGAAACTTGTCTGTAGGTTTGCTGTATCCGATATCCATCCCTCTTCACGCCGCCTACATCTCTCAAACATTACAGGATACAGAATACGTGTTGTGATGTTCCTTATTTACAAAAACACGGACGGAGATTCAAAACCAAAATTCAGCCAGTCGCTCCGGTTAAATGCTGGGATCACAAATGCGTCACAACGGCTTCCTTCCACATCTAATTCATCATTCGGCGTCATCGACAATGTAATGCAGTTAAACTACTACGCAATCCAGCAATTACAGCCACATCAATGGTATATGCATTTCAACCCTTTAAAGGACAGGGGCTGATATGTACCACCTGCTTTAACAATTATTTTCTCCACAGGTATTTACCCTATGTTTCATACAATTATCGCTATAAACATCTATTACTTTCCTACACAGTATAAACCGACCGATCTTTGCTACAGAGAAGGAATGTTTTCTGTCACGTGCGTCCTGGATTTATAATACAGTTTAAGTCGGTTATAACGTCATGAAAGGATCTGAATTTTTTTATTCGTTATAAACAAGTGTCGTTCTACCCGAGGAGTATAACGTTATGGCTAAAGGTGAGAAATTAATTGGCACCACAGAATATCTGACGCTATAGGCGAGGTATCGCATAAACCGATGTCGTTATAACCGGGTTCGACTGTATTTAGAGAAACATCACGATTCTGTGGTTTTAACCGACTATCCCAAAAAAAGTATGGTCGCTGTATCAGAAATGCAGTCCTTGAGTAATTCACCAAAGCTTGCAAAGAGAAACCATTCACAGACACGTAATTTTGGACTATGGTTTTGCTCGGGAAAGCGATCTGTATTGCTCTTACTACTACGTCACATTGAGAGATTCTAGTTCACCTTTCACGCAGTCGAGAAGGTCCAACACCTCTCTCGGATCAACAAAAACACTTCCAAGCCCTCAGAGTAGGTTACCACCAGCATAACCTGAACACAGTGTTACTGCCGGCGAGGTCGATGCAATCCGATCAGGACCCGAAGTCCGCGTGGTTTCTGACAATGCGACATATGTAGGTCAAGATTTCTCATTCTTTCCGGTCAAGGGTCCGGTCTTCATAATCAGAGAACATTCTCTGTTCATTCCTTACATCAGTGCACAACGTAAATTAAAATAGCCTCTTCAAAAATATAAAGACTGCGGTGTACATCAGCCCTCTTGTTATTTCTACTTTCACTTCTTGTTTCACAGCTCACTTACTAACTATTTATCTGCGATTTATCCACTTATTGATACGTAGTACTCTACATGTAATCATTAAGCCATTACACACCATCTAACAAAAACTTATTCTTCCACTTGTACGTGATGTGAGGATAAATTATGCTAACACCATAACTGTGTCTGTCATGACCATATGCTGGTCTGTTCCTTCCAGAAATACTGCTTTGCTTTACCCTGTCCATGGAGGGTTTTATTAACTTTCGTCTGAAGATTGGGCCTATTATGTTCTGGGATGTGACGCCGTGTAGTCTGGAAGAAACGTACGGCAGTTTCAGAAGAACTTTGTACCGTCATCTTGAGAAGTAGGCTCCTCCGAAACTTCGGTGGATCGGACTTCATGGCGTCACATCCCGCAAGACATGAATCTTCAGAGTCACTGCCGCCAGAACCCAACATTTTACAACCTTCACCTCCTGTAAAACCCCCACTGTGTAACGCTAATTTTTAGCATCTAAAAACTTCATCGACGTTCTAAAACACTAAATAAATATAATCCACGTGAGACAAAGTTTCTAAGTGATAGATTTAGTACATATATGGAGAAAGTTGAACATCTCACATCTCAGTTCGAGGATTTTATTACATCTCTAATGAAAGCGCGCGATATTCGCCCCCGTTCTTTTAAATTAAACCATTAAATAATACAAATATTTATTACAATTTTATGAATACATAATTCTGTTGACCGGTATGGTAAAGGCAAGGCTGTCGCAGTCCTTATGCACCAAGCCATAAAAGCAAAAACAAAAAATAGTACAAAAAGGTGTCCCTGTCCACGCCATGAAGCTATACCTCAATTTATTATTAACCTCCGCACAAAATGAAGGTGTGTGGTCAACTTCACGCCCAGACCTCTTTAACCCCGGAAATAAACGCGATGTCCACTAAAGAGGAGGCTGAGTGGGCCCCACAGCCGGCTAGGACAGCTTTTGGAGAAGAAAAAATCTATTACGCCTGCCAGAATTCGAACTCCGGACTGTCCAGACCGTAGTCAGTCCCTATACAGAGTACGCTTGTGGTGGAATGGAGGTATGGATCCACGCTTCCTTAATCTGGGCACTACATGGAGGTGAGTAACCCATTTCAGTCTCAGCAGCTTCACCCCCAGAGAATCTCCGGTTCACGTTGCCTACGAGGTTGTGTGGTCGCAGAGTCGATCCAGACGCTTTGGAGAAGAACAAAAACTCTTGCACCTCATATGCACCACTGACGCATCGCACAGTGATTGCCTGTTGCAGTACAGGGTTTCCAGACAAGAAACAGCTGTGGAAAGGGATCGCTTTCTACACTACAAAATCCGGTTTTGGTCACACAGTTACCAGACGGAAACACAGAACCGACAGCACTAAACCAAACGAGTGTTAAGATTAACCACAAACGCAAACTGACTATAAAAGTGCCTGAAACAGAGTTACGACTGATAAATTTACAATCGTACTCAACGAACCGTCGATCGAGCCTCATCATCGCCGATGGACGCAATTCTTATGTCTTGTTCTCAATTCCAAAACCGTTCAGACTGGCTCTGGGGCCCACCCAGCCCCCTATTCAATGGGTACCGGGGTTCTTTTCCGGGGCTAGAGCGGCCGCATCGTGAAGCTGACCACTCACTTCCATCTAACGCCAGAGTTAGTATGAGTAGAGCTATACCTATTCTCTCCCCCCCGCCCCCCACATGCCTTCATTGCGTGGAGGAACAACTTTACCTTTACCTGCTATGAAAACTCCTACCACAGGGATTAACACCGAGTTAATAAATTAAAACAGGTGGGGGATTCGTGGTGGGACATCCAGCTTGTCTCAAATCATGGGACTACGGATTCCTTCTTCAAGATCTGAACAGGGACATGCTCCATTCAGAAGAGAAGATACGAATCAAAGAATGACAATGAGTATACGATAAATTGTTATGAGTCCACAAAGCTTACTGAAGTACGCACTGCAGCACTCAGCGACACTTCTTAACGCCTTCCCACAGCAGGCGGCCATTCAACGAGTATGTTTCATATTTCCCACTACATTAACAATTTAACTTGCCAAACTCCAATTCATTGCTTCATTATCTTCCTTGCCGACAATTATAACGCTTTACGCAGGTGTGACCCTAAATTATTCAATTTACTTACAGCACTGTGTAACAGTGTTTACTGTGAGAAATGCCAAAGTGTTTGTATTCTTCAACGTATTACAAGTGTTTTATACGCGTTCGCAAAATTGCGAAAAGCAACTATTAGCACCGTCATCTCTGTCTGTCTGACTGTCTGTCTGTCTGTCTGTCTGCCCGTCCGTCCGTCCATCCGTCCGTCCGCATGGAAGAGCTCGGCTCCCACTGGACGAATTTTCATGAAATTTGGTACTTGAGCATTTTTCAAAAATCTGTCCAGAGATGTTAAGCTTGATTAAAACCTGACAAGAATAACGGGTACTTTACATGAAGACCTATATACATTTACGATAACATCTAGCCGAATTATTCTCAGAATGGGAAATATTTAATCAAATGCTGTAGAGAAAATCAAAACACACGTTTTATCTTCAATAATTTTTTTTTCCGAAAATCGTGCCGTTTATGAGATAATGTGGAAAAACATGATAGAGCCGGACAGGCCACAGATGGCAATATAATACGGCACATGCGCTTTGCATGCTGGGTAACTAAAGCTACCGACACACACTCAGACTATGTAATACTTATTACTTTTCCAAGACAGCAGTGGTTACGCGAACGTGCCTTGATATTATGTTACAGTACGTACATTTCCTGCCTCGTTGTGTCTGCGCTCTGTACTGTAAGTGCACGGAACCTTCTTTCGGTGAAGCTGCGATCTACTATCAACCATGCATATGTCTGCGTTCAAGAACTGTTACTTCTGACAAACAGAAGGCTGGGTCCAGATATTGGTCACGAAGGGGCCGGGGGGGGGGGCTCTTTTTGGCTGGTCGATCTTCCCTACAGGGTACGTCTTAATCCTCATTGGCTCATCGAAATGGAATATTTGTTTCGGAACTAAAGAAGCGCAATGGAAGACGCTGTATAAGTCACATAAGGCGTGCGGTCTAAAGCATGCACGTCCAATTTTTTTTTCAAAAAGGTCACAACCGTTATTAAGGGCTGCTTCGCGTGCCGCGCGTGTAAAAATGACAATAAGCGGTACACCCCGGCGCCTTACTCTACGTACTCCAGATTTAAGACCCACTAAAACTGTGGAACAAACGCTCGGTCTTTCCAAGTGCAACGTCCAAATGCTGTTTTTTGCAACGAATCTAACACTATCCCATACTCAGAACAGCAAATGCAGAATGACAAGTTATAACCATCACTCCACGTCAAGGTGAGTCAGTAAGCACCTCATTTCTACGAAATAAGATGTCAACCAATGGAACAGATAAAGCCCCCGCAGACCCCACGGCGCGGGGAACCCCAAACGTACAGAAGGTTAGAAACTGTGTATTTTGTCTCCCTTCCCACTGCATTCCGTTCTTCTGACAGACGGCAGTATTCTGTATACCTTTTATGAGACTAGGGAAATAACTTCCTTAACTTTTTAAAGCCTAGCGGTAACTTTACGTACCGCCAGGTTTAACATTAAAAAATTATACGTGGTGCCCACATTGCGTTTATGTGTTTTGTACGGATCTCAGAACAAACAGCAACTTTTGCCTTACAAAACATTAAGAGACTGGTTTTTATAACCGAAGTGGAGTGTTTACAGCGCGGTACGCACTGAGTCCTTATATAAAACAGATACGCTTCGTCTTGAAAGGGTTAATATAGGGGGGCTTTCAATTTTCGAGTAACGGGGGCCCCCAGCCGGTTATCTACAACACTAACGTCAGCGTTCACTCGTATACAACAGGATGGATCGCCCGAAATCGAATGGCACAATGTGTAGCTGCAACCTGTGAGGTGTCGCTTTTAGAATTTGTCTGTCAGCTGTCCTTCACACATCAGACAAGTGCGAATAAACCTCCTTTACAGTAACTAAATTTATTTTCGCGCAAGTTTCAGTTTTCATAAAGTAGCTGAAAATTCAGGTCTTCTGGGATGTGACGCCCTGTCGCTGGGTAATTCCCGAAGATGAAGGATTCTCCTGAAGATGAAAGCATTACGTTCCTTCGAAACGTCTGATATCACACACCCAGCGACACAGTGTCACGTCCCATAAGACCTGAATCCCCACACTGGTTTCTCTTATAAAATACAAAAGACTTTAGATGTTGGCTTAAGGACTTGAAAGGTCGTTTCTTTCAGGCGAGTTGTGCTGACAAAGGCATGACACTTGCGTTGTGCCTACATTTACGCTTTACTTATATACCGTCTTGAGTACACAAACTTAAACCGCAAATAATCATATACAACAGGCATTTTTCGTTGTTGGTCCTGTCGTTACAATTAAAGACCAGCATTAACATACAAATGAATCACTATGTAATGTCAACAGCCTTCTACATTATATACATTGTAAACACCGAGGAGGCTGTAACAAGTAGTTCAGGGAATTTCCCGCATTTTATGGAACCTGGAGTTCACTCCCGTGTTTAAAACACCCGCCACTCGTTTACCTTATCCTGAGCCAGGTGAGGATATGACAGCAGGCCTACCCAGAGTTCAGTGTGCCATTTCTGAGCACAGTTCCCAGCGATACAGATCAGGACTAATTTCTCGCGGGGCTATACAACATCAAAATTGCTACCAATCGCCATGTTCATAATTACTGACATGTAAACACTACTTCATATACAATATATAGATACGTGTACGGTCTATGTCCATACGAAATATCATAAGCCCAGGTATAACATTTCATTAGCTACAGCCACCAGACTGAACGGTAAATTTGCACTCCGAAAGGATCACGAGCGCTTGTTCGGAACGCTTACAAAGTCGCGAAAAGTGCAATTACCTTCGTCATGTCCGTCCGTCCGTCCGTCCGTCCGCACGTATCAACATGGCTTCCACTGAACGGATTTTTCGTGAAATTTTATGCTAACACTTTCACGAAAAATCTGTTGAGAAAATCCAAATTTTGTTACAATTTGGCAAAAATATTGGGCACTTTACAAGAAGACGTAAATACGTGTTTCTGTTGTTGGCGAAAACAAATCGCTACAAAAGCGCTCTCTCCGAGTCAAATGACAAAAAGCTGTTACAATGGTCGAAGAGGTAAAAACATCACATGAAAGCGCCGCACTGTTACTTTACACGTACCGTGCCTGACTCGTTTTAACAGCTGACAGAGTAATTTAACCCAAATCACAAGAAATACTTTCGGGTAAAAAAAAACACATTTTATGTTTCTGTAGTTACCTGAAATTTCCTTGAGTTTTAAAATGCAAGGTTTACATTAACATGACACTTATGCATAACCAGGAGACACTAACAAAACACACTAAAACCCCCAAAAATTCCCAGTAGCCACAAACGATACTGCATCAGAAAAGTCAGTCTCCCTATATGGGTGTGAAACTTGGTCGCTCACATTGAGGGAGGATTGTAGGTTGAGGGTGTTCGAGAACAGGGTGCTGAGGAAGATATTTGGGCCTAAAAGGAATGAGGTAAAAGGAGTGGAGAAGACTCCATAACGAGGAGCTACAGTGTGTATTATCCGCATTACCAAATGAAGAATGAGAGGGGCGGGGAATGTGGCATGTACAGGGGCGAAGAGAGTTGCATACAGAGTTTTGGTGGAGAAACCTGAAAGAAGGAAATACTTGGAAATCTCGGCGTAGATGTGATAATATTAAAATGACCTTAAAGAACTCGGTTGGCAGGGCGTGGACTGGATTTATCTGGCTCAGGGAAGAGACAAGCGACGGGCTTTTTTTAAACACGGTAATGAACCTTCGGGTTCCACAAAATGCGGGAAATTTCTTTGCTACATAATAACATATTAGCTTGCGAGATTTCATGCTTCTGCCGCGGTGTAGATGAGGCATTCGCTCTTTTGGGTTGTTACGCAGTCTATTTGGTAGTTGTTTACCGACGTTTCGGGACAGCCTATTAGTCCCATCTTCAAGGGCGAAGCACTCCATGCTTGACCCTTGAAATCAACTACCAACATACGTTGCGTTACAACCCAGAAGAGCTAATACCTCCAGTATCAGCTTCTCAAGACGGCCTTTGTTCCATGGAGTTAATTAGTCAGATGGTGTCATTTCCCAAACGCCTATCTTGGTATAGTCATGGCTTATTAGGTAAAGGTAAAGGTCAATAAGGCTGCCTCTGTGAACACCACGAAAACATACACAACGAGTAAAGACATAGCACACCTCATTTTTAACCTCGGCACTACAGGAGAGAGAGTGGCTATTTTCACTCCCCCCCCCCCCCCCCCCCCGCTTTTCCACCGCGTCGGGGAAGGGGAGAACGTGAACGCAAGAGCCAGTCTAGACTTTTTAGAGAAGATGAAAGTTCACTGACCCTGCTGGGAATTAACCTCCGGATCGTTCAGTCGGTAGCCTACTCACTATACCAACTACGCTGCCCCCAGTCTATAAAAGAATATTAATGGCTATTAAATTGGAAAATATGTGAGTGGAAGCGGTCGTGGCCTGATCTGAGGTACTAACGAGGCATTTGGTCGGACACAGTGAAGAAAAATATGAAGATGTTCCGTTAGGACATCTGATATTTGAATCCAAGACCCCGCAGATACGAAACACTAGTGCTAACAGACACTCGCGTGTGATCTGCGGTCCACTGTCGGACAAAAGCCACTGTGTGCAACGCATTTCATCTTTAACCCTTTAACCTTTTAAAGCCTAGCGGTAACTTTACATACCACCAGGTTTAACATTAAAAAATTCTACATGGTGCCCACATTGCGTTTATGTGTTTTGTACGGATCTCAGAACAAACAGCAACTTTTGCCTTATAAAACATTAAGAGATTGGTTTTTATAACCGAAGTGGAGAGTGTTTACAGCGCGGTACGCACTGAGTCCTTATATAAAACAGACACGCTTCGTCTTTAAAGGGTTAAAGACGAAACGCATTCTGTCTAATATAAAGACTCAGGGCGCACCGCGCAGTAAACACTCTCCACCTCAGTTCAAAAAAAACCAATCATTTGGTGACATGCCAGGTAATAGTTGCAGATTGTTCCCAGATAAGTAAAAAACACATAAACGCAATGTCAGCACCATGGAGAATTGACTAAATTTAAGCCCTGGTGATACGTAAAGTTACCGCTAGACTTTAAAAGGTTAAATAACCTTTCACTAACCTTTCACTGGCTCCACTAGGAAGCGTAAATACATGCATTTAGGCAATGGGTGTTATTATTATTTCAAGGATGAATTGAATTCTCCTGCGTTATGCTGTAAATGCCACACAAGATGTTCCGAGTCAGTTCGTAACAGCCGAAACAAGCAGGCTGTTGCGGCTGCTTCTCACAGGTGAACTGCCTAATTTTTTTTGCAGCCATCGGAAATTAACAGTACATCCACTTTCTAATCACAAATTCACCCCACGGTCAGACTTTTCATTATCTTCAGACGCTAATCCTACTGCCAAAACGAAAATATGTGCGATCTAACAAATCCGCGACGTAAACAATTCGTCAAACGGACGGGGTTCAACGGGAGTGGGGATGACCTCTAAGCGCAGAGATCTCTAAATTCTATTCCGACAGGCGGTAGGGGTCCCTACAACAGTCCTCACGTCATCTACAGCCTCCAATTTCACGGGATAACACAGAAAAGGGCAAACATTAACCATTCAAAGACGCAGAGTAACTTGAATTATATATATACAATATAATATACATATACTATGTATACTAATATATTTATACTATGTATACTAATGTATACTAATATATGTATACTATAATGTATACTATAATATATATACATATATAATACATATATATAATTCAGGCTTATGTATACAATTCAGCTTAATCTGAGCTTTACGTACACACACACACACACACACACATATAAGGTCTGAAGAGGCCCTTGGGGCTCCAGGATGTTGAGGTTCTCATAATTTCTAGACAATTGGCACATGAAGGCAGAAAGGTTGTCAGCCCTAGGTACCGGCCACCCTTACCCCCAGGCTGAGTCGACCCCAGGGTAACAGTGCGGCCGGAAGGATTAAGTCGATGAAAATTCCCAATAACTCCATCGGTAATCGAACCCGCTGGTAGCGCAGTGCCTGAACCAACTGCGCCACCACGTACTCCGTATATATAATATACACTACATGTCATATGTATAAACAGATTCAGTGCGTACATTTACTTAGACTTATAAGGTTTTGTTTGGAAAAGAGAAACGATGGATAGACAAGGTTGGAGGGGTTATATGCATAAGGTCAAGGCCCAATATGAGGCTGTTGCGAGTTACAAGAACAACAACAACAACAACAACAACAAGGAGGAGGAGAAGGAAGAGGAGGAGACGAAGAAGAATGCGAAGAAGGCGAAGAAGAAGATGCAGACAACGTAGAAGAAGGCGAAGAAGAATACGACGAATAAGAAGATACGGTTTGGTTAACAGCTGCCAAAGTTGAAAAGTACTAAGGACAGCAAACCCTCAGATAATTAATTTCCTGTAACCACTATGAGACAAAACTAAACTGAAATACAGGCCTATTACATTGTGAAAGCCGTGTACACAGGCAAGTAACGCGGGTGGCTTCAAACTGGAGAAACGGACTTACACTCCTGGCAGACATTTCCACTATTCATTACATCAAGAACTGTTCCCACCTACCCAACACCGCTTCCTCGCATCTACTAAAAACAAGAGGCTCTTTTCCAGAGGTCAAAGGCGGCCAGAGCATCACGCTTACAACTGACCGTCATCCATTGCTGCAGTTTAGGCGTTGCGTGAAATTTTACCTCCCCGAAACATGGAAGGTGCTACGAACTGGATTTGTAAACCCTATTGACCCTACTGACAGGATACTTTCCGCGTTCCGGCTCTCTGAAGCTGTCAGGATGCCTAACATGGTCCACGTCGCAAAAAGTGTATCCCACTTGACGAAACGTCTACATGAAATCGACGTGTCCATCAAAACAGGAACGTGTTGGCTGGCATTGAGCACTGCAAGTGGCACTTAATAGCACGGCAGCAATTCAACAAATGTGGCTGATAAATTTATATATATATATAGGAATCTGCACTTACAAGCCAAACCCATGGTGACGTCCTCCGCTATGATGATGTCGGTGATGCTGATGGTGGTGATGGTGTCCCTCCATCGATCCACCTGCAAAAACAAACAGCCTATTACAAAAACAGGCACTTCGTGATGCCAGTAAACAGGATACACTAATGTGGACGACATACAGCCTACATATGAAGCAGGTGTTCGCTTATAATTTTAAGAATTACAAACTACAAAGTACGCAAATCAGTGGCACACTCCTGGTTCTTATGTTAACCAGCAGGCCTATGAATTCCGTTTACTTGAATCTGACATACAAAACTTAACATTTTCGCTCAATCACAAAACCTCAATTTTAATACCAAAAAGCGTTTTATATAAGGCACAGTGAAACTAACACGACCGTACAAAATTTCACATTCCTAGCTGAAACTTTCGAAAATCTGTCTCACAAAAATGATAGATTTCACACAAAGAATACTGAGTTATTTTACGTTCTACCAAAAAAAACCCCACTCGAAAAGGTTACCTAATATCTAAGAATCTTTCACCACACAAAATTTGACTCACATCAAACGGTGTTAGTGATGAAGACATCTCAGAATTTCGGACGATAACCATGTTGATATTAACCCTTTAAAGACGAAGCGTATCTGTTTTACATAAGGACTCAGTGCGTACCGCGCTGTAAACACTCTCCACTTCAGTTATAAAAACCAGTCTCTTAATGTTTTATAAGGCAAAAGTTGCTGTTTGTTCTGAGATCCGTACAAAACACATAAACGCAATGTGGATACCACGTAGAATTTTTTAATATTAAACCTGGTGGTACGTAAAGTTACCGCTAGGCTTTTAAAGGTTAATGAAAGCGGGAAAATAAAATGTAGACCTACGACTGTGGGACAGTGTCTGATGACCTGAAGTCCATGAAGTAAAGCGGGATTCTGTCCTCTGGTTCAAGCTACTATTAAGGGTGTCAGTCACAAAGACATTCGAAGAAAACGTAACACTGGAAGCAAGCAGTAGTGAACTTACTGTTCACTGAAAATACCACTTTACAAGTATATTCTGACGGATACTGAATCTTCTCACTGTAAGTTTACATGTACTACAGCAGCTTTCAACTGTGGTCTTTGGTGCCACAGGCAACACGTTCCTTCGCAAATTTGGCCATCAGTTGCCCAATAACATTACCACAACCCACAGAAGCATAAGCTACACTGTGATCATCTGAGAGTTTACCGCAAATCGTTCAACCGCCCATGAGGACGACGCGGACGCATTCGTCTGAGATGCGGGTAGCTCTCAGATGATCACGAAGTACATCTGAACGCCAAAGAAAGCTCAAATATCACTTTCAAAACACCCATTCATACATGCGGTAGGATTCCATGGGTGTATTATTACGCTGTTGCACTTCAAAGCGGATTTTGCGACGTAATTTCAATTCAGAATTTACACAGTGAGAAATTTAATGGACAGATAAATAACACTGTCTTATTAGATCATTTCGCCCTGTAGATTGATAAACATTTACCAAAGGTTCGAAGAAAATTACTGCCTCGATCTTCAGGGTAGAACGCCTGACTACACGGCGTCACACACTGTAAAAGTGTTATCCATAATTACCATCGTGAGAACCTCGAACCCGTAAGGACAGGTAGACTACTGTAAACGACAGTTTAACGTAAATTAACTTTAGTCAACTTATTGTGTCGTAGACGAAAACTGCACTGAATTAGTGTTACTCCCCAGTGTAAGTGCACAGGGTTATCGTTACAGCACTCTGCCGTCCCCGGCCGGCCCCCCCCCCCCCCCGTATAAGTAAAGGAAATGTTGCCCCTAAGCCTAAGGCCATCACAAAGGCGTGTGAAGAGATACAAAGTTCCGGTTGATGGTTGATTGGATAACTCAGTGCTATTACAAATATTCGTGTAACCCCCGAGTCATAAAGCAAGCAGTCTACTGTCACTCTAGCACCGGTAATGAGTCCAGCCGTTATATTCCCAGCGAAGAGCCACCACACCCACTGGTCGCGCTGCAAGAGCCATCGTTAACCACTGGTTGCGCTGCAAGAGCCACTGTAACCATTGGTTACGCTACAAGAGCCACTGTAACCATTGGTTGCGCTGCAACAGCCACTGCAACCACTGGTTGCGCTACAAGAGCCACCGTACCCACTGGTTGCGCTCCAAGAGCCACCACACCCACTTGGTTGCGCTACAAGAGCCACCGTACCCACTGGTTGCGCTGCAAGAGCCATCGTACCCACTTATCGCGCACCAAAGGCACTCGGTGAAGGTGGCAGCTACAAGTCTTTGCCACTGCCGGCAATCGATGGCCCACCATCCCGACCACATTCAGTCAGTCTACTCACTGAATCATCTCTGCTCACACGTCTTGGGGTAAGGCATCTAAATTTATAGGACGCTTCTAGTAATTACTGCATTAGATTTAACCCTTTGAAACACAAAGCTGTTTGAAAGAACACGATAATCCAGTTCCACCACGCAGTAAACAAACTACATTTCAGTGCCAAGGATAAACACGTTGCTGTTATGGAACATCGCTGTGTCTTGTCAAAATAAGAGTATAAAGCGTTATCAACACATTCGGGCGAAACAAATGCTAAAGCAGGTGGGACGCACAATAAACAACCACTATGCTTTCAAAGGTCAAATAACAAGCGATATGTTATACAGGAAGCTGATAAGGAAAAACGAACTGACACGAGGTGACTAGCCTTGCCGACATCCAAACTCCATAGTTCTTTGAACTCTCCATATCGGACACAACTCCATACAATTAATGATTAATTAATTCCATCCTGCTCACAGATTCCGATTTTCTGAATGGCGCTTTCCGTAACCGAAAATCCGGATAATGTACAGGGCCAGCAAGTGACACAATGGTCGACAGATCAAGTCCAGTATTTCACGCGAAATTACTACGCAGTCCAACGCTCCCCCATATCAGAAAGAGAACTGCTATGTTTGTAGGCTCCCAGGCTCCACCCGCTTGACCTTCTGATAATAATAATAATATAAATACGAAAATGAGTATGAATCATTGGTGAAACGATGCCGACAGAGGAAGAAACACGTGCACCAGTGCAAATTTGTACATCACCAATCCCATATTGACAGGTCCGGGATCGAACCCAGCCCTCAGCCTACATTATATGTAAGATAAAAGGTAAAGCAGTCCCATTACAGGCCTGGACAGGCCCAGAGGGTTCCAGGAGGTCGAGGCTCCCAGATTTCTAGACAATCGGCACAAGAAGGTGGTAGGATGTCAGCCATACGCACCGGCCGCGTTTACCCCCCAGGAAATATGGTACTCATTTCTGTTAGAGGCTGAGTCGACTCCAGGGCCATAGTGCGACCAACAGGATTATGCCAATGAAAAAATCCACTGACACCATCGGGAATCGAACCCGCGACCTGCCGATTTGTAGCGCAGTGCCTCAACCAACTGTGCCACCGCGGCGCCCAACATTATATGCACGATACCCTGCGTATTTCGCACAGAACACAATGCTTCCACTAGAAAGACCAATCAGTAAATGACGTCTAAGGAATGAAACCCTAAGGTCATTGTGTTCAAAAGCACACGCCATAAGACCCAATCCTCTGCCAGATTAATCCAGTCCACATGTTCCAACCCTACTACTCTGACGCGCATTTTAATAGTATGCTGTAATATACACCTGGACAGTATTCTGCCTTCGGATTTTCCAAATAGAATTTCGTATGCGTCTCAGAAATACAGGACAGCATTTCATATCCATATGCTATTACTGTTATTGCGTGAAGCTCCCAACTATTCCCTTTCCCTTCACGTTTTCACACTATAATACTGTGTGAGTGTACACGTACACGGTTTGTCTAACCCATTCCTCTCGATAGGATAATTCCAAGAATATTTGGAAAGAGTACAAATTACGAAGTTCGCCACTGCGCAGCTTTCGAGATAACAGACCTATCTTCTTCTTACAGCTGGACCAGAGGTCAGTATCCTGCGGTCCGCGCTGTAGTTTCATACCCTCCACCCCCAGGACGTTCAATGATCTCATCTTCTTGCAACCTGCGGCAACGAACTGACTGACAGCTACCAACCGACTGTTTGAATTCACACGCTGTTTTTCGTGACAGTGTATTGATGAGCATCATTCCGTCTCTCACCAACTTCCAGGAGATGAAATTATAATCTTCTGAGTTCTTACTCTGAACAAAATAATAAGTGTACGCCGACGTTTCGGAAGAACGTGCCGCCTTCATTTTCAGGGTAACTAATTTTGCGTCAGGTGCATGCTGAAGTGACTGTGAGCATGAAATGTGTCAATCACACAGGTACGGTGCAAGGGTTGTGGCTAATCATAGCTAGGGAAAGGGAAGATGTGATATATCAATTCTGTTGCATCCAAAATTTAGCCACAAACCTTCAACTGCAGTTACAGTGAAATGTCAAGATTTTAGATTTGTTCAAATCCACACTGATTTGAGTTTACGAATTTATAATATGTCTCCACCGCGATGCCATTAAAATGAAACACCTGAACAAGTGAAGCTGAATATATGCATGACTGTCTTATACCAGTGCGCCGTTACAGACACGTGCTGTATTTCAAAGGCTTCGCATGCCTTACAGCTAATTCAGTCTTACGTATTTCAGTTGTTATTTTGCTAATTACGAAGTACTTCCTATTTTTTAAACTTTTACAAAAACTCCTCCAAAAGTACTGATAGTATGTTTAATAAAGAACGGATAAATCGGACCCATTATAGGCTATATCTGAGTGATTTGCTGCTTTCATTTCACTGCAACGCCTACCTGATCCACTCATACTTCACCACCTCCGTACTACGGTGTAAGGTTTCTGCGATTTTGGTATAATAATAATAATAATAATAATAATAATAATAACAGCAATACAGGACCAAGTTATACTAACAAGAAACTACAAGAAATATATTTTGAAGCAGCCAAACATCGACGAGATGTGTAGAAGATGTGGAAAAGAACCGGAGACGATCCAGCACATTACTGCAGCTGGCAGTAATGAACAGCTAGCACCTACCGAGTGCATAAAAAGACATGATGAAGTAGCGGAAGTTATACACCAGAAACTGGCAGAAGCAGCTGAACTAACTGAAGACAAATGCCCATACTATAGGTACAAACCAGCAAACGTGCTGGAGAACGACAACTTCAAACTGTACTGGAATCGCAGCATTATTACGGACAGAACAGTACCTTCCAACCGACCTGACATAACATTCACGAACAAGAAAACAAAAAATACCTTTCTAATAGACATAGCTATTCCAAATACACACAATCTCGCCAAAACAATAACCGAAAAACAAAAGAAATACCAAGAACTGGCGAACGAAGTACGTGATATGTGGAAGCAGGGCGCGGTACGAGTAAGTGGTCCTGATAGTAATCTCAGCCACGGGAATAATTCCAAAGTCAGTGTCACAAAGTTTAAAGAGACTTAACCTGCACCCAAGCACATATATATAAATGCAAAAAGTGGTAATTCTTGGCACATGTTCAATTGTAAGAAATTTCCTAAATTACGCATAAGACCACCCAGCCTAATCCTGTTGATGATACATCCCAGGATAGGTGAATATTTCCCAGCTAAAGCTGAGAAGTGAGAAATTCGGATAATAATAATAATAATAATAATAATAATAATAATAATAATAATAGGGTAAAATCAGACAGCGAACTCTGGTATGAACATGTACCAAAGTCAGTAGCAAAAAGTCAAATGGGCAAAGTAACCATATTATGGAACCAACAAGTGCAAACTGACAGAACCATCCCCAACAATAAACCAGAATTCATAATCGATAAAGAAAGAAGCCGAGAAGATTCTAAAATATAAAGACCTTATAATAGAAATACAGCGCATGTGGAATGTAAACACAAAGGTGACGCCAGTCATAATAGGAGCAACTGGAACCATTTTAAAATCCTTCAGAAAATACTTGAGCAGCGTACCGGGAAAGCACAATATAAAGGAACTACAGAAGACAGCTGTATTGGGCACAGCACACATACTGCGGAAAGTGCTAATGTAGAAGCACAGAAGAGTTTAATATTGAAGACAGCGATATATGCACCATTAACAGTACGCGCAGAATAGCTGCGAAACTGTATACCCTAGAAACATGGTTTTTTCCAGGTATGTAAGTGTGAATACCCTGCATAAAGGAGACGATGATGATGATTATGACAATAACAATAAATTCCACTGGTCTTGTCTGCTACGGGGGACATCCCTAACATGCATAACCAAACCCTCACGCCCCTCAATTTACCGGCACGCCTACTGTCTCGCGTCCGGAAAGCAGTTGCACTAAACACCTGTTCTATCGTAAGAAAATTCCTCAATGACGAAGTCCACTTAGCTGATGAAGAGGCCGATAACCCCTAATAATGTAATTTTACAATGTTCCCGGGTTTATAGTCCTTTCAACATTCCTTGATGCAACCCCCCTTCCCCAGCAGATACTTGGTTCAAATCCCGTCCTCTTGGAGCTTGACAACACCGGGTATAGCTGGTCGACCGACAGACAAACTTCTGCGCATTCAATTTAACCTACGACTGAGGCCAGAGAACAACACGTGGAAGTAAACTACTATATATGAGGAGGAATGCAATGGATGCCAAACAGCTTCCTCTTTCCAACAAACTTAGTAATTCAATTCGATCCCAAGCGGGAAACCTCTGCAACGCGGCAGATTACTACAAGCAACAGTAAGCCGTCCGCAAAGAATCTGCAGAGTGCAGACTGATGCCATCTGGTGCGAACGCCACGAACTGTGAAGACGACTTCGTAGAGAACTATCGAGGACGCGAATTCATGTACATACGGAAGTGTAGGGATGTCAACAAAACGCTATTGTATGTCTAAACAAATGAGAAATGTCAATAGCACATTAGCAAAATATGACGCCATAATCAAACCTTTGCCACTAGAGGGGTTCCAGACATAGACGTTTTCAGGACCAATTTACGAAATATAAGCATTAAATGCATAAAGCGAATGATTAATATTTGTCTGTCCGTCCACAAAATTTCAACTCCAAAACCACAAAAAGTATTTCGCATGAACTTCGTGTATTTTCCGCGTCACAATGATGAAGTACCAACTTATGATAAACACATCGTATGCAACACCAGGTTCTTGCGTACTACCAAGCAACATACGTGTCGCCCTGGTGGGTCAGGGCCTCCTCATTGTCGAGGTTTCACTATCACACTCCGACACACCCCAGACGGAAGGCCTCCTCTAGACAAATGATCAACCCGACGCAGAGACTACCTGACAACACACACAACACTCACAAAAAACAGACATCCATGCTCCCGGCGGGGTTCCAACCCGCAATCCCAGCAAACGAGCTCACGCCTTAAACTGCGCGGCCACTGGGATCGGCATGCGTCGCCAAATAGCTACTAAAAATAACAAGTAGTTCTACCAGGGACATCAAACCTTCATTTCCGTCAAAACCTGGAATTTTATTTATTCATTTTTGTAATTATTTAATATTTTACCTGGGCCCTGAAAAGTAGAAATGTATAATCAAACAGTGGATTACTATAAGTAAAACCACTACCGCGGGCGTAATTAGATTTTTCTGTGCCGCTTTTGGCCCCCACGCCTTAGAATATACTGCCCACCCCTGATCCACATATACTTGACGATACAACAGAAGTAAAAGGATTATAACAGTATCTCGATACTCCTTGTGCTGCCGAAACCATTTTCGTAGTCCTTACCTCTTCTACCTACTTACAGTAGGTGTCGAGAATTTTTTGTTTTTCGCTTGATCTTACTCAGGCACACACCACAGTCGGTAGGACTCCTCTGGACGAGGGATCGGCCCGTCGCAGAGACCTTTACCTGACAACACAAACACACACACACACACACACACACACACACACACACACAAGAGACAAACATCCATGCCCCCGGTGGGTTTCGAACCCACGATCCCAGCATGCGCTTGGCCGCAGACCTACGCCTTAGACCGCGCGGCCAATGGGATCGTCCGAAACAATTTTATGGTATATTACTACGTACTTAACAATTACTATGACATCCGATTATTAAGTTTTTATTGCAACACCACAGGCTCCACTGGATTCAGCTCTGTTTAGCACACGCAATCCAATCCTACCGAGCCAATATTCGCATACGTCCAGAATGGGATTCGAATCTCTGTTCTTAGGGTTTACATTCGCCAGCACCCCCAGCAGGCGAAGCTTCTGGATTAGTTTAAATGAAAAAAAAAAAAGACTATGAAAATGTAACTTACCAACAAATCCTTCCACTGCATTTCAACTTTGACACCAATTATCCTACCATCAACTCTACATATTGTGCGCTACTGGCACAGTCGATTAAGAAACCATCAATACATTTTATAAATATTTCAGAGGCTCCCCATTGTGTAGGGTGTATTTACTGACTGTCATTGTACTGACATGCTTTTATTAGGCGCGTTCTCATACTCACGGAAAAAGTGTCTATTACTTTCGTCGTGGCCGATACCAGTGGCCGCGCAGTCTAAGGCGTAGGTCTACGGCCAAACGCTTGCTGGGATAGTGGGTTCGATTCCCACTGGGGGCATGGATGTTTGTCTCTTGTGAGTGTTTGTGTTGTCAGGTAGAGGTCTCTGCGACGGGCCCATCCCTCGTCCAGAGGAGTCCTACCGACTGTGGTGTGTGTCTGAGTGCGATCAAGTGAAAATAAAACAACCTCGACACGTACTGTGAGTAGGTAGAATAGATAAGGACTACGAAACGAAACCTGCGTCGTGTCCATCCGTCCGTCTGGTCGCATGTATCAGCGCGGATCCCACTGGACGGATTTCCGTGAAATTTGATATTGGGGGCTTTCATGAAAATCTGTGCAGAAATTCCAGTATTTAGTTAATACTGGGCGCTTCACATGAAGACCTAAATGCGTTTATACTGTTGCCAACGACATTAAATCGCTATAAAAGCCCTATCTTCGAGCGAAATAGTATCAGGCTGTTAGGACAGCCGAGGAGGTATAAACATTACGCGAACGCGCCACAATGTTAGGTTGACTACCGTGTTACTTTTCACTCACTCATTCCTTAGTCTGTCTTAAGACAGGTCCACAGCCTCTTTCAAAACGAGTTCTCCACACAGTGCGATCTAGTGCTTCCTCTTTCAATTTCCGGTATCCTTTCGGGTCCTCATCGTCATCCAGTAGCTGCTTACGTCTTCTTCCTTGTCTTACCGCCATTTCTATCCTTCCTTCTTTCCTTCAATAACGTGTTTTAGAGGGCAGTTCCTACGCACCTTTCTTCTTTTTCTTGTTCTGGTTAGTTTAATCCGGAAATGCCTGCTGCCCGCACGGCGAGACATTACCTTAAAACAGCATGCTACGAGTCCGGACACTTGCAGGTAGCCGCAAAGATGTTCTTAGCATTCACTGCGTGCTCCCACCCTGTCCACTTTGGCTTACTGGTCTAGCAACAATCCAGGTGAATTTACAAAGAACCCGTCACAGTCATTATTCTGAGACTAAACAGCTGCACATCGATATGCAGAGAGAGAGAGAGAGAGAGTCAACACAGGCATGCACGCAGACACACACACACACACACACACACACACACACACACGCAGCTAGGCCGCGAGGCACCCCACTTGTTAGGCTACGACCACGGGTGGGAACACAGCTGACAAAGGCAGCTTTCAGCTGAGAACAAAAAAATCCAAGCTGGTTAGCAACTGTCCGAGCTTCAGCTCTCTTAGGACCGAACATCTGAAAATGAAACCAGCACACGTTGGGTTAGTTTTCAAAATACGAGTGCAAAAATGAGGAAGCAAGGCTTTGCTGCTGTGACACTCCCAGGTTACCTGTTTGTGCAGCACGTCCACAGTGGTAGTATATATCCAAGTTCCCACATGGTTCATTATTTCTTAGAACATTTAATGACACCTCAGCTGCAAAGGTTGAGGCAGAAGGACGATCATGCATGATTACGTACGAATTTCGAAGCTGGCTGTCGGGGTCCACGGGTATGAATTTTGATCATTCCGGTCTTCTGGGGTACGAGGCTGCGTCGCTGGGTAAGATGTTACCGACGTTTCAAAGGAACCTCACACCTTCACTGACCTTGAGGCCTTGACAATGGAGGCGATAGGTTCCTTCGAAACGTCGGGAACCACTTACCCAGCAATGCAGCGCCACATTTCAGGAGACCAGTACCATCAACTTCAAAATATCAGACTGGGGTAACTGAGGATAAACACAAAAACATTCTGGCCGGCCTTCGATAAAAGCCTATGATTAAAACGGGATGCGCCCTGAACATAATTCCATCGTTTTGTTATTTAACAACTATATTTTAACTGAAAATATCACACAACTAACACTGAAGATCACAACGTTGAGAAATACGGGCTTGTTGGAGGGACGTGACCAATTTTTAAGTAAGCCGAATGTAGAAGAAGCACGCAGATAGGATAGCTCGACTGAGATTCGAACCTGACACTTTCCCATGAAAAAACTACAGTATTATCGCTACACCGACTACTCCGTTCACAGACGGTACATAATGGACGATGCACAAAAGCTAGTGTACTGAAGGTCACGTTTGAATCGATAGGACAGTAGTTTCTCACACAACGAATATGAAGTAGGCCTACGCAACGACATACTGCGACTAACGGGACCGCAGAAGGAGGGGGGGGGGGCCCGGGCATTATACCGGTGGGGTTACAGGAAACGACAAAAGATGGTACCTACATTCGAACGGACGGCGAATATGAATATCCACAACATGAGCTAAAGGAAGCACTAGTTAAACCCTTAACCCTTTAAAGCACATGGTTACTAGTCCTACATGATCACCAGCTTCGAGACTGAAACTGTTCCGGATGTTTGTCACATAGTGTATTTATTTTCATGCGATTATCATAATAAATAGCAATTATTTCTCTAAACCGCATTAATCGCTAGTTCTTTGTAACAGAGACGGTGTTATGTGATATTTCACGTGTTCAGAGCGATTCCGCTGAAGATACTTTTTCTACCCCGAAGATGAAGGCACTACAATCCTTCGAAACGTTAGGGACCAATTACGAAACAACACAGCGTAATCTCCCTGAAAACTTCTATTTTCAGAGACGATGTTTTCCGTGACATGGGAACTGTATTTTTAAATATTATATATATATATATATATATATATATATATATACACAGTCAAAACCGGTTATAACGCCATTGGTTTGTAGACATCTCGTATACAGCGTCAGATATTCTATGGTACCAATTAATTCCCTCGCCGTTCACTCTAAAGTTATACTCCTCGGTTACAACAACACTCTTTTATAACGACACAAAATTATTAGTCCGTTTAATGACGTTATAACCGAGTTCGACTGCATATCGACAAATGAGTTCATGATTTTCCTGTCTTCGAGCAAATGCTAGAATGTTTCCCAAGTCCCACGTTGCTACTATATGCTTCTCATGCAGCCCTCTTCATTCAGGTTCACAGAAATATCCATTTCCCCGAAGGCCACTAAATTATCTTTCCAAATTACGCATTTCACCCTCAACCACGATAACAAATTTCCGCGTATCGTCTGATACTACAACGTCTTACCAACGAAACGTCTTCACTTTCGCACTACAGTTGTCTCTCGTTACATGCAGTTTGCTTTCCTGAAGATACAGGCGTCAATCTGTAGACCAGGATAGTGTAGTCGGTATAGCCACTTGCTACGAGCTAGACGATCCAGGGATCGAATCCCGGTGGGAGGGGCGACATTTTCCGCACCCGTCAAGACCGGCCCTGCGGCCCAACCAGCCTCCTATACCATGGGTACCGGGTCTCTGTCCTGCGGGTAAAGCGGTCGAAGCGTGGCATTAACCAACCAGTCCCTCTGGCGCCGAAGTAAACCGTTGCGCCTCCATGACAGGTTATACGGTAAAATTTACCTTTTCACGAGCGTCAGTCTTAAATGGGATAAGCGGCAGATGTCTGACACGCGTTCCCGTAAGCACAAGAAAATTTTCACCTTACAGGATTGAATGAAAGACTAATACATTTCCTGATCATTCATAATGATAATGATGACACCTTACTGAAGTTAGTTCGAATTGACAAGTACCTGAGCCGGTGTGACACCGAGTTTTTGGAACCCCAGATTTTTTTCATCTCATACATTTTAAAATTCTCTTTCCTCATTCTTTCGCGTGTAGGCCTATAGATGTTGCCCGACTATTAACAGACTACTAACCCAACCATTCCCTGTCTCAACACAAAACTCTTGGGTTACACCTTCCACCGTCCTGTAACCCCATGTAACAGCTGTATCGTACCGACGTTCCCATTTACATCTAGTTTTAAACAGGTATCTTCCAACATTTTTGATCTCCATTATATCTACACGCGTTAAAACCACGGCTGTGGAGTTGCAGTCGGAGTCAGGAGTCGGAAGGAATTTTAGGTGGAGTTGTAGTCGGGAAAAATGTACCGACTCCGACATCAATCTTACATCTTAACTAGATACCCAAAATCCAGAGCCCTGATAGCTACAATAGCCATTAGCCTTAGACTTAAGTATAGGTTATAAGTTTGAAAAGTAGCCTGATGCCGCACGTGGTGGTGATGAAACGTCCTACAGGTTTACCATTATTAATACGTATTGAGCTTTTATGAAGGAATCGGAGTCAGAGTTTTAAAAATTGAGAAATCGGAGTCGGAAGTTTTGTGTACCGAATCCACAGCCCTGATTAAAACTTCCCTACAGGCTACACCTTCATTCAGTTCAACCATTTACCACACACGACTTTCTCCATTTTTTCGTTTCTGAAAATTTAAATAATATATGTTTGACATTCTAAACATACGGGGCACATTCAGGAGGTATATTCCTTTCTCAATTCCTATCCTTTCTCCTCGTAGTTTCCAAATCCCTGTTTGCAGCCATATTATTCCACTCCTCTATTACCCGTACGGACACCTACATACTCCTCCATGCCCCATCTATGTTCAATTCACCACAGTAAAACAAAAAAAAAATTTTTTTGGTTACAATCCATAAATACGCAGACTAATCATATTAGGACAGGCAGGCAGTGGATGATCACGTAGTTACAATTCATAGGCTTAAATCTGGACAAAGAACTGTGAACTTCTGAAGGCAGCTGGCTGGAAGAGTTGTTTGGCAGCTCGGATCGTCAGTGTCACATGATAACGGAGCTGAAGATGGGAAGGCTGAAATACAATTTTGAATACGCCGAAACGCGAATTACTAAGGAAGATCTAACCAAAAAAAAGGGAACCTAGTAACAAAGTAGAGTCTCTGTCTTCCTCACAATAACATGTCTCTCACTTACCCCGCAAGGATAATACGACAGACAGACATAAGGGAAGACGTGGAAAATGAAACCTTAAAGCACTCAAGTGTTTTAGCCTGCTTTCCTTATTTTATAAGCCAATGGCGAGTTTTGGCATTGTCACACCTATGACGCTGCCTTTACATCAACAAATTTTGAAGTAATACACAGAATTTCATGAAACTGTGTTTGAACATCACGCACGCAGACTGCCACATATTTTCTTTTAATTTCCCACTTCAATAACACAATAACCGGACATGCAAACTCCTGAGGTGGGATCGTCACAATTTCCGCTTAATGTTGGGTAAGTTTTGAGTGGCGAAAGTCTTCGAAAAAATGCTACATTTGTTCGTAAAATTTTTATATAATGTGAATACAAAACAAAATGAGCTACGAATCTACGTGGTAGGCCTATAATGAAATTCCGAGTTACAAGCGATCACTATGGAACCAGAGGGGCTAGGAAAGTGCAATTTTGTGTGGATGGAGATCATAATTATGTCTACACATTCCGTTAGCATACTGACTATGTGGGAGCTATAAAATTCTCACTTTCTGTATACTACAAATTATAAACTTAGTATTGGTACGAGAATCTGATTTACATAGAGCAAGTCTAACGTAATTCGGCTCAGTGGCATCTGGAATCAGCCACTTTGTAGTACAAACGTTACTTTTAGCCGCAAAAGTAAAAGCAAAACAGGCATTATTTCCAGAACTTCTTGTTTCTCAAACTGCGATGATAAGCAACATGTACTACAAGTCGAGACTTTTACGCCCTGTTCAGGCTACAAGCCAAGCGATTGAAAAAAACATTTCATCCAGGGGTGCCCAATTCCGGGCGCAAAGTCTCCCAGCAACTACATTTTGTACGGTGCCGCCTAAGACATGTGGTCAGGCCGTGCCAGGGCTCAGGCTGTTAGCCGCCGGCCTCCCACCGCGGAGGCCCGGGTTCGATCCCGGGTCAGTCCATGTGGGATTTGTGGCGGACAAAGTGGCATTGGGACAGGTTTTTCCCTGTCAATTTCATTCCACCGGTGCTCCATTACTATGAAAAGGACAGAAAATAGTAATCATCATCATCATCATCTTCATCACAGGGTTGCACAAGAAGCCTCAAGGCTGCGGTGCGTCCGTAGCGTCTGCTACTGGGCCCTTCACCACTAAAAAAACACGTGTGGTTCGTCAGTACGGAACTTGTTTCATGTCACTTTCTTTCGGCCTAGAATTTTGAGGTGGCTATTAGATTTTTACAATATTTGTGAACCGCTGATTTAATTATTTATGATTTCTTTAAAGATGCGTTCAATGTTGGATTACAGGTCTACAGCTTCGAACAGAAGGATAATTAATATGAAATGATTACGGCAGAAGCGATCTAGCCTAATTTGAAGTAATACCGCGGCAAGTGCTACAGGCACTGGGTAAAACGACGGGAAACTTCAGGATAGCCTGTCTCCGGGCCCAGAAATGAACCCAAGAACTTCCGAACACTCAGGAATGCTAGCCATCCGACCACGACGCTCTGTAAGAGTCGCTAATAATGCAAGTGGGAATTAATATCCCTAAGACCCCCACCCCCCTGAGACACGGCATACGACGCAGAGATTGTCGAGTGTGCTGCTGCCGCTTCTCGGTCAAGCAGGAAAAGGTCCACCCTGTAGTCTAAGTTTATCACTACAGCTTCGGTCGCTTTACACATCTAAACACAAGTCATCATCTAAAAGCAATTAACTTCCATAGGACTGGAGCACATGCCTATCAAAGCACTCCCTTTGAAGTTAGCTTGCAAGCAGTTTTACAATGTGCACCCCTTTGACGGGGCTTCGTACTCCAGATATTTCGCAATATACAGACAAGCGCTCATATAAACCTTGAGAACACAGAAATGTCACAGACACTGGAAGAACTGGGCTTCATCTCTGCCTCAGCACTTCGCAGGACCCATATCAGAGCAAAGAACGTTCATTTGACTTGAAGTCTCAGTCCTTTACCAAATAATAATTACAAACTTGTAAATGTATGTGTAAATGTAAATGTGAAGGTGTTTCGGGGGAAAGCCGGTAAAGTTTCACACATTCCACATCTCTGACACTAGAGGGAATTTCCACACACCAACATTAACGCGATGTGGATGGAGAGCTGCATGTTTAGGCATATATTCCGCCATTCTTTATCTACATTTCAGGCACAGTCTCCAATACCTGACATTACACGCCATCGTCTGTTACAAAAGTGAGGTATCCAGTAGTTCCAAGCGTATTTTTAGACTTAACATGGTTTTAACTCTCTACAACTTTCACTTTACTTATCTGCTGAAGACAGCTGCTGCATTAACGTCCATGCCAAATCAATGGTCAGTACGTATCAGGGGTGCGAAAACGATGCCTCTGGGCCAAATACATAATGTTTTAGTATATACATAAAAGACAAGACAAACGAGACGAACTCACGGAAAGCACATGCAGGAGAATTTAGGTCATCTAACACATAAATGTACTTGTATAGCACTGCGTGCATATTCAACAATAACCATTGACTTGTGACAAATTTAAAACACTCCGAGAACAGACCAATCCTCATTTCCTTCGACAAAATTTTTATATTTCAAAGGTTACACAGAATTGCATACTGGTACGCACAATGAATCT
>BLKM01006964.1:883166-948359 GCA_013340265.1 Coptotermes formosanus
GGGGGGCTGACCCTAAGGTCATCTGCAACTGCGTTTACATACATACGAATATAACTACATGTTCCATGCCTTGTCCTGTCTTCTTGTTTTTTTTTATTTTATTACTTTATTTTTCAAAATTGTAGTGTACTAGTCATCAGCCGATTTCAGTGGCTGCTTTCGACTGAAGGGGAAATCACGTAAAACTTTTAATATCATACTATCTACAAAATCTGTGTTTTTTAAATTTCGGTTTTGGGGGGTTTGGGGGCTGCAGCCCGGCAGCCCGCCGTCCCCTGGATTTGCCCCTGATTGCGTAATATGAGAAAGCAGTTAGCTGTGGCCTATTTCATGATATTATTCCACACAAGTCAGTTTGGATATCCTGTAACCTAGGTGAAATTTGAACTGCTTGAATACATGACTCGACACTTAAGACAACCTGTACAGTCACAGAAATCAACTACCCAACCAAAATGCCACTGCAAAATGCCATTAGGAAATACTTAAGCTAAAAAAATCAAACAGGGGCATTCAGTAAGTTAAAGTAAAATATATGAAATGCCACTAGGTAGGGCCTACTGATGAGTTACACATTTTAAAATATACTTGAAAAAGGGGTGACACAGTTAATTTGGAACAGTCGATGCAAGTACAATACTGATTTATGAAAATAATCTATTATGCAAAAAGTTCAGATTTCAGAAGCTAACATATGACAGAAAAATTAAAATATTACTAAGTAAGTGAAATCATAACCCAAAACATAAATTTCTTTTCCTATATAAAATAACAATCACAAATAACAGGCTCAATTTTAATATTTTCCTGGAAATTTCAATCGCATTCCAAAACATACAGGCATAACACTGCTACACTTGGCAAACATGACTGTGGGGGAAAAAAACAGAAGTCTGCAAATTTAAATTTCTATCATTGTGTATGAGGACCCTGTTACGTGAATATCAGACATTTGTTTTACCGCATACACACAGCCATATTTTTTTAGCAACTACATGTAAAATTTCCCCATGCTTCCAGGGATCACACCTGTGGACCACAAACTTTCCCCCATTCTCCTGCTCATGATACAAGCTCTTGTGCACAATTTGTAGAGTGTATTGTACACACCAATCCAATCCAACCCAGTCCAATCCAATCCACATTAGCTCACACTTTCATTATTTCCTATGGGCAGAAACTCTCTGCTTAGTCGGGATTTGGTTCATTGACATTTTTCTGGTCCCAGGTCACCACAAGTCATAAAGACTCCCTGCACTTACAAAGTCAGTGCTGGTAACTATATGTGTATGTGACACACACACCGTGTCTAATGACAGCAACTACAATGGTTATTAAGAATGGCACTCATAGGTTATGGTGGTTACAACCACAAATAACTTCCTTTGAATCCTTGTGTGGATGTTAAATTTTGGTAACTACACAAATTAACTACATCAGTAACTTTCTGGTTATTCACACATACATGCATGTGGCTTGCAATCAGCTATAACATACCTTAGAAAGTCAGTGAACTATTATATGCCAAGAAAGTTTTCAAGAGTGTATTGTTACATTTTCACTCTTTATCGCTTGATTACTGTATTACATCTGTGTACAATCTGTATTAGTGTCTATGAAAATATTCCTCCAGAAATAAACCGAGAACTTTCTAAACTGTAGTTCAAATGGTTACCAAATAACAAAATAAGCTGACAGACGTACATACTCATCTCATAAACACATTACCAATAGCATACAAAAGAATACATAACAACATGAAACATGAAAAAAACTGAACAAACTTAAAACATAAACTTACACCTAAATACCCAACATTCGCTTAGCAGATGAGAGGAAATTAATAATTTCCAATTTCTAAAACAACCACTATAATAATAACAAAGTGTACTGGTACGCATATGTACCCAACCATCTTAAAACAGGGCAAATGTTCCATATGAAACTGGATGCTAGTACAGATTTTGGGCAATTTCACCCCTGCAACAGTCCTGCTCTATTCAGTACACTGAAACACAATAACTCATGGTGCAGCACAAATAACGTCTGTACAGATAGCAATGTCAATCTAATATGTATGCAAAGCACAAGAATGTATTTCTTTTGTCTGTCATTAGTGTACATGGTATGGTGAACATGTAAACCATCGTCTATTCTTACATCAATTAAAACCTTGTTTAAGTTAAAAGAAAGTGATCATGTTTGCAATACAGGCCCTAACTTCTCTGAAAGCCATCACATTTGTTGTGTAGACTGCTGTAAATGACTAAAACAATGCTGGACTCGACTGAAACCAGATATAAACATTCATAACTTGAAAATGAAGCCACTGTGGCGATTCAAGCTATTTTCAAATACTTCCTTTTTATTTTAATGATATTGAGAACAAATTACATAGTGTCATTCCATTCACGGTTATAGACATGTGCAAAACCAACTAGGCTTACTATATTTGTCCCCTAAACCCCTTTACCATTCTTACGAAAATATTATGTGCATGCCTACGGTCCTCAGTACGAAGGCCCACATTTTAATCTCAATATTAACTTCGAATATCAAATTATGCATATGCAGTTCTCATTAAAATATGGATCAGATCCCAACAAGTAGATCATAAGGTTCTCACATGCACAGATTTTACCACTTACCCAGTTTGCCTGGTATCGTGCTTTGGATGCCCCAAGTTCGGCTTTTCCCCTGAACAATGATATTAACGGATTATCATCAGTCGATCGAACACATCACTCACTGTTCACGATTTCTCTGATTCGAAACTTTGATTACATTGCACTCAAGCCATTTGCCTAGAGGGTATTACCAGTTCACACATTCCCGTATTTTCAGCTACATAATAATCAAAGCACACGCTAAATACATCACATATTTACCAGTCACACCTGTAAATTAAGTATATACTCTCCTCATAACACCGATTGAAGACAGCCACTTCTCCATCATGATCACTGCCTTCTAGATTCTGTTTCTGTCACTCAACGGCATGTCCGTATGCTACAACATAAACCTTACTATGTCAGTGGATTAAAAACAAATACCGAACACCTTTCTACGGCCTTATTTACACTGCTGTTGGGATAACAGTGTAAGAGTATAATAATCAACCAGCTAATAACGCCGCTTTGAAATTACTATGCACGGCGCGATCCAAGTGTCATTATTTAGCACCTGTTTCCCAAGCAAACCGTGATCCGAATGTCCTGGTCGCTTTCCAGTGGAAAATAGTAGGGTTGGTACGTCAAAGTCTGTCCAAGTTCGGAGAACTTTCCCAGATCATGACGTAGACCGTAAATTATTCACTTAGTTCTTTATCAGTACGTACGCATGTATTCATAACTAAATGTACAGGCACTTTTTCAGAATGTACTGTAATATTTACTGGTGTAAAAGAAACAGGCCAGTTCGTTACTGAGTAAAGAAAGGTAAAGCTACAAAAACACTAATCACCAACAAATGCACAAAGAGAGTTTTATCATCAATCGTAACACACTCCTACATGCTTCGACCCTGCTGGGTCAGCTTCAGGAAGAATTTTTGTTATTGTTACACTAAGGTTGCACTTTATAGTTGAGTGAGAATTGTGACTGTGTACTGCGTATGCAGTACGCAGTATGCAGTACACAGTACGCAGTCAACAGCACATTCTCACTCAACTATGAAGTGCAACCTTAGTGTAACGATAACAAAAAAGTTCTCCCTGAAGCTGACCCAGCAGGGTCGAAGCATGTAGGAGTGTGTTACGATTGATGATAAAACTCTCTTTGTGCATTTGTTGGTGATTAGTGTTTTTGTATAATATAGTGCACGGACGTGGAACACATTAAACTTAAGGTATAGTTGTTTCTGTGCTCGCCATGATGGCACGTTGGGGCATGAAAGCATTGCTCAACTCATTCTCAGCCTTGGCACTAGATTGAAGTGAGCTTCATACCACTGTCACTTTGCTCCTGAGCAAAGAGTCCCCAGTGCCCAGTGAATATGAGGCTAGGTGGGTCCTAGTACTAGTCTGGGTGCTTCTGAGAAGAGATAAATCCCTTTACAGGAATTGAACTAAGATCCATTGGGCGACCAGTCCATAATCCTAGTTAGCATACTGACTACACTCTTCTGGCTCCTGGCAACAACATATTGTAAATAATTACTGCTGTTATCACAAGAAAGTATCTGGCCTTATGCGGTGGATATAAAACAAAACAAAACAAAAGTCAGGCACACTGTTAAAGTTCTCAAAATTCACTCCACTGTACATAATCCTTCAGAAGCCCATAGTTGCACTCCTCTTCAAGAAATAATTTGCCATATGTGCAACCAGAAGGTTCATTACCACGTCTGTAAGAAACCATCACCAAGCCCTAGTCTGAGTTAACTATGCCAGACCACATCTCTGCACCCTATCTCTTTAAAGGCCCATTTTAATATTCTCTTCCCACCTATGCCTCTGTCTTCCATTTCACTTTCGTTATGGATCCTCCAAAACCAAGCTGTGTATTAATATCTTATCTCTCCCATGTGTGTTACATTCATCACCCATCCAGTCTTCTTTGAACTGGCCATTCCAACAGCATGAGGTGAAAAGGACAACAGCCTCTTTAATAATGTTTACATGTGCCATCCCATTGTGCTTAAAGTCAAATTGTAATAACAATATTAATAACAGCTGTGCAGCACAACTTCAGATTTTATAGTGATGTTTATTGAATTGTCATAGTGTATACAATTACACAAATTTATAACAACAACATATTGACTTTTATTATATTATGTACATACAAGTGAGATCTCACTTAAATATAAGATTTAAATATAAGTGACATTGTGTTATGACCTGTATGAAGGATTCTGAAAGATACACCTGATGATTTCAAAGATAAATACTGAAACATGCTGTGTAATTGTATACGAAATGACAATTGAATAAGCATCACAATAAAATCTGAAGTTGGACTGTATGGCTGTTATTAATATTGTTATTACAATTTAACGCCCTCATTGCTCATGCAGCAAAGATAGTAGTGAAGATACTTAGAAGAAGGATTGCAAATAATGTTGAGGGCACACTTGGAAATGGTCAGTTTGGATTTCAAAGAGGAAGAGAAACTAGAGATGCAATTGGGATGCTGAGAATAATGTCAGAATGAACTTTGGACATAGATGAAGATGTGTGTGCTTGCTTCATAGACTGGCAGAAAGCATTTGACCATGTCAACTGGACCAAATTAATGCGGATCCTAAAGGGAACTGGGAAAGACTGCAAGAAAGAAGCTTGATCAGCAAATTGTACATGGATCAGAGTGTTAAACTAAGATTGGACCAAGAAGAGAAAAGAAGTGTGAAGATTTAAAGAGAAGTTAGACAAGGATTCTGTCTGTCACTGACTTGATTCCACTGATACAGCAAGGGCCTTACCAAGGAAGTTCTCAGTGTTTGGAGACTTCAAAATAGGAGTACAAGAAATTTGCACTCTGAAATATGCAGATGGCCTTGTGCTACCGGACAAGGAAAAAATCAGTAGTACAGTGTGTGATTGATAGACTAATTGAAATTAGAAGACGCTATGAAATGGAAATAAATGTGGAAAGAACTAAGGCAATGGGAATGTCAAGGCAACCATCCCCAGTACAGATTATGATATAGAACAAAAACAACTGGAGAATGTGGAACATTTCAGTTATTTGGTTAGGATAATAACCAACAATGCGAGATGTACACATAAAGTCAAAGCCAGGATTTCCATGGCAAAAGCAGCATTCAACAAGAAGGAGACTCTCTTCACCAGAAAATTAGACTGAAAGTTAAGGAAGAAACTAGTAAAGTGGTACTCTGTGAAAACAGATCAGAAATACCTTGAAAGTTCTGAAACATGGTGCTGGAGAGGAATGGAGAAGAACAGTTGGACTGATATTGTGAAAAATGAAGAATTATTACACATATTGAAGGAGGAAAGGAATATCGTACATACAATAAAATGAAGGAAGGCTAACTGGATTGGTCACATCTTGTGTAGGAACTTCCTTCTAAAACAGATTATTGAATGAAAGATAGAATGGATGGGAAGATGAGAAAGAAAATGTAAGCAGCTAATGGATGACCTGAAGGAGAAGAGAAGGTACTGGAACTTGAAAGGGTAAGCACTAGCTCTCACTCTGTGGAGAACTCACTTTGGAACAGGCTGTGATCTTGTCACAAGACAGATTATGTAATGAATGAATGAATGAATGAATGAATGAATGAATGAATGAATGAATGAATGAATGAATGAATGAATGAATGAATGAATGAAGGAATGAATGAATTAATTAATTAATGAGTGAATGAATGAATGAATGAATGAATGAATGAATGAATGAATGAATGAAAGAAACATAATAATATTTGGGTAATACAATGTGAAGCCAAAATATTCAAACATTTGTTATGGTGTAAAATGTAAATAACAGACAAGAGCTGGAAAAAGGAAGAGTCTGAAAGTAACTGTACCAACCATTCCCAAATTTGACTTCTTTTAGTTTCCATGTTATTCCAAAATACGTCATTTTGCAACATTTTCAATTTTGACTCTCTTGACATTCATTCATCTGGTTATCAAAGTTGTAGCAGTGACTAGCAGTGCTCTAATGGAATGGAATTTTTCATGAGGTTAATGATAATTTTTGATGTATGGATTCACTTGCCATTTGTTCACACCACATTCATAAGAAACATATATTTGTTTTAATCAGACAGAAAATGTATTATATTGGGTGAGATCATGGTTGCATTGGTTGGCATTCACACAGCTGTCTGGCCATCCCACTAAACATACACCTGCCTTTGACCAGGCAAATCATTTCTCAGTAAACTTAGGGTATTTAAGCATTAGCTGTTGAGAGTGGCCTATATTTGATAAGAGACATACAAGTTTGCACAGAATTTTTCTGAATGTCACTTGGAATTTACTGAAATTCTGTTATATTGGGAATAAGTACCAATACCTTTAGGATAATGGGCACTGGAAATAAATAGTGTCAGAAACTAGTTTATGTACAACATATGTGTTTCAGTTGGTACCACTGTCAGTTTCTTTCTTTAGTTACATTATAATGCTCAGTCACCTTTCCTGTATTTCTTTACTTAAGTCCCACTAAACCTCTTTATACCCAGGTCTTGCTCCTATTCATTTTGTCTTCTCGTGTTGAGAATTAGTGAAAGCTGTCTGGATTCACTTGGATTTGTTCACTGTGAAGGGCTGCACAGAATTTTCTGTAGTTTCTCAGAGACACAGTGAATTTGTGAGACTTTCACAGCATTTGTCTGAGTTACACTTTCTTGAACAGAGTAGCTCAGTGCTGCATGTAGTTCAGGTTACTCAAAACTGACAGATGAGACCTGTTCACCATAACTCAGAGCTGACCAGAGTTGCAGAGAGATATTCAGTTTCTGTTACTTTTTGGTCTATCTTTATTTCTCAAATGAAGAAAGAAAACTTAAAAAGATTTTCCACGCTGTCTGTCTATTATGTAGGTACAATAATACTTCTCAATGGAGCAGAGTTACCTTCAGAGGCTAACAGTTGCTTGGCTAGTTTATAAATTACACCCCCCCCCTCAACCATCCAACTTGTAGAAAAACCAAAGTTTCTTCACCACAATAACCACCCCACATTTCCAGTCCTTATCATGAGTCAAATGAATCCAGGTCAAACCTTTCCCCTACCTCTGTTCTAATATTATCTTTCCATTTGTGCCCATGTCTTAAAAGTTGTCTTTCCGGTTCGGGTTGGCCAGTCAAAATATTATATGCATTTCTCACCCCCACTCACCTGTGCATGTTGTGTACCTTTGCCATCCTATTTGTCATGATTTAATTATCTGAATAGTACTCTGTGTGGTGAAGAGTATAAATCATGAAGCTGCACATAATGCAGTTTTCTGTTGCCTCTTGTGCCTGCCACTGTTCTAAGTAAATTTCTTTTCATCCCACTTCCCTCCTCCTCCTACTCTTATTTCCTCCTCTCTTCATCATCCTTCTCCACACAAAAGTTTGCAAAAGGTGGAAACATCCATACACATTTAGGTAGAAGAAGATGAACAAAGGACAGTAAGAGTACAATGCAACACTGGAAATGTATACATTGTTTCATTTGTATGCTATGATTCAACATACTAAAATTTCAGCTGATGCTTGCAGGGCCATCCATTTTCATCTATTACCACCTCAAGTATGTTTCAGGCTTGACCAGCCAGCAATAAATTTAAAACTGGGTCCTTAGTTGGGTCTCTACTTCTCTCTCAGTAGTCTGTTAGTTTTTAATGCATTAACTTGTTGTTTTTGCTGTTCATGAACAGAACTTGATATCTGCTGTTATCTTATACCTATCACAGCTTCTGTGAATGTTTCCGTACAAACTCTCTAATATTCATGATAATGCCAGAACACACACACACACACACACACACACACACACATGTACATACATACATACATACATACATACATACATACATACATACATACATACATACATACATACATACATGCATACATACATGTATGCCTACATACATGCAGTCCATAGATCCATAAGTTTGTCACAAGAAAATAGGATGTGGAGTAAGTCACAAACATACAAAAATATACAGAATTTTACAGTGCAAAAAATTATAAACATTTTATACAGTTTTACAGGTAAGTATTACAGGTCATCTGTACACATAAAAAACTCATCTACAGAGTGAAAGGAGTGCACACTTAAGTACCTTCGTAGTGCTACTAGTGCTAGTGCAAAGTATTGACTGGTTTTTAATGAAATTTATTGTTTATATATTTCTTCATATACAGCAGAAACTTGGGCATATACAGACACTTTAAAGCATAGTGGCTACTATACATACCACCTTTACACTCAACATTAAAAATAAGTCTACATTTTGGAATGTACGTATGTATGTACACAAGTATGTATGTATGTATGTATGTATGTATGTATGTATGTATGTATGTAATCCACAGATTTTTATTAATTCTGAGAATGAACAGCAGTTTTGTCTGTTAATAACACTGGTCTTAGGAAAGGAGACCCAGATTTTCTGGGGGTGGAAACTGTATTCTTAAATTTTGTTTTGATAAATGTTTCTCAGTCTTTTTTTGCTCGTTGCCCCACTTTGAGCTTCATTTATCTGTGTGACCCCTCACCCTTTTTAGACACTGTTACTTATGAAATTAAGTTACTATATTTCCACATTGTTGATTTATATATTAGAATACATATATATATTACTTTTATTTTCAATATTTTATTGTTGTTAAATATTTTGTTTAGGTATAACACATTGTTTACTTATACAAGTAAAAATATTCTGTTAATAATGGGCATTATTTTCAGTGTGTTCCTTGGGCCTGATGAGCACTTGCAAGTTTTTGATTGTCCAGTTGCCGTGTAGTGAGTGATAAGTGAAGATCAGCTTTTTGTAGCATCAATGTGGTTACATACTTTTGACTGCAAATAAGTCAGCCAACTGAAGCCAGATTCAACCAAAGAAGATGTATGAAAAACAATAAAATACAGCATTACCTTCTATGCTGCAGGGGTTGCAGGGGAGAAGGGAACCTTTCATTCAATTTTAAATTTGAAATACTTGATTCAGGCAGTGATGTTTTGGTGGTTTACTCAGAAGTTACTGTGGTCCACTAATTTTCTGTCATTCTGTTGTGACCCCTTAGAAACCTGGTATGGCACCCTGGAGCACCATATGGTCCACATTGAGAACCACTTACTTAGATGACGTTCAGAGAGATGCAAGCAGATTAAAACTAGTGGAGTAGAAGTTTCAAAATAATATTAACCCTTTGCAACCAAATTACCCTTGCTAATTCCAACAGTCTGGTCCGAATTAATTTTCCATAAAACTTCTTATTTTCAAAGCTCAAAAGCATGCTCTAGATAATGGGTGCTTAGGGAATACCAATATAAACACTTTAAAATAATGTGTTGATTTGAGCTTGACATTAAACCATGTACAGTGGAAAGCTTTGTTGAACTTGACCTTTATTGTCTTAACAGACATTATGCTCATCTCTGTATGCTTGCTTGGTAGCAAGTTAAATGTCCCTGCTAAACCAGAAAGAATTCAGTATATCAAGAGATACTATTGGCATTTAAATCTTTATCATAAAGGTTAACGCAACGTCGGACTGATAGGGGTTAAGGACAAAATGAAGGAGCATATAATTCGAAATAATATGTATGCACAAACACAACACACAGAGTCAGTTACATAAAGATATACTGTTACTTTAATCTTCCAAAACTGAAATGCTATGTAAAATATCTCACCTTCTGAAATTCAAATGTCTCACATGAAAGGTCAGAGTATTTTTCTGCAGTTTTTGGATGCAATGAATGATGTGAAAATGTACATGACATAACTGTCTCTTCATGCATTTTATTGCCATACTAATTAACTAGTTCTGTCTACCTTATACTAATGGGGGTTTACCATACAATTATCTGAGAAATTTCATTTTTGTCTGTATGAGTCTAATAAAACATGACCTTTAGAGCAAGCCCAGAGAAAACTTAAAATTTTTGGCGTGTTTGTATAAACATGGGAAAATAACAGAAAATGTAGCCCTGATTAGGATCTATATTTTCTAAATGAACAGTTTTCAACGTGATTGATGTTTAAGAAAATGTAAAGACAGTAATCAAGACTTCAGTACAGTGTTATGTTTGTACTGTTGATTTCTGCTGTACATAAAATTCAAGGCCAATGAGGAGACAAATACTGCAGCAGAGAATGTGATTGGAAAGGATAAGAACACCTTGCAGTACGTTATTTCTTCCTTCTCACAACTTATGAATGGGGTTTAAATTTTACATTATTTAATTGTGTTCTTTTGGCTGGTGCTGAGAAGAGGGACCAAAAAGGGGTTCTTGTGTACGTGGTAATGAACGTTCAGGTGGTATACAACCCAGCATTTTTGTTGACTGGTTTAGCAACTGTGGGCTTCTACTCAAGTTGGAGTATACTCTTCGGAGTTAGTTTGATTAGTTTCAGGTGCTCACGGTACATAGTGCTGAAAAGGGAAGATGGGCATGAATACAGATTAGAAGTGTGGAAGGAGGTGTTCGTGACCTATTTGAAGCTACTATACAGGATTTTGCTGTTCAGACTGCTGGAAATTCGAAGCAGGAAAACTGGTAGCTTCTCCAGTACCAAACATTGCAGATATCACAAAAAAGTTTGGAGTTTTACTGCTACACAGACCTATTCGTTTCGAATCCTTCAACAGTAGAAACTAAGAAGCATTGTTTCCCACACTTATCTAATTAGGAATCTTAAATTTGTCTTATTTTTCGTGTTTTTTAAATATATGATACTGATCACTGCGTGATAACTAGTGCTATCGCCACCATATGTTCTCCTCTAGTTTACCAATCTCCGCGCAGATGGCAGGAGCTGTAGAGAGACGGAAGAGTCATCTAACAACAACTCATTCGAACTTTGACAAACATTTGAAAGTGCCCAAAAAGTCCTCCAGGGAGCAGGAGATACTGGAAAACAGGTTATGCCATCTAGCCAGAACTTGGACCGACTTTTATGGCATTTACTGCGAACTGTAACGTGTGACTGGCAATTTGTACTTTTCTGCAATTAGTTTTTAACTAGTTCCTGACATTCGTGTAGGCGCACATAAGGTACTTCTTGACTGTCATAATAACACACGACTTATAAGGTGTGTGTATATGTGTGTGTGACCGCCCGTCTGTCTTCTGTTTTTGTTAAGAACATCACTACCAGGCAATGGATTTACGTTTAAGTTGGTATGAACAGGTCACTGATACAGGGCAAGTAAGGTTGCCAATTTTACACTTTAGAGCCCATAGTTCTCCCAAATAATATGTCAAAATTCAGTTCCTACCTAATATAAAAGGCAATGTGCCTCATTTGCAAAGACCAGTGGATGTTTATTCCGAGGAAGTTATGAAACCCATACCTTTTATGCATGGGCAAAAGTCAGTAAGTTTAGACCGTACATTTACAGCAACACTAATGTTTCCAGGTATAGTCTATGGGCCTAACGTACTTTAATTAGCCACATTATATTTAAACTTCGCGGTAACCTGTTCACGTAGATATCGCTTTTAAAAAGCGGCGACTCATCTGAACATCCCGCATAAAAGTCGGCGATCCGCGGGTGCTGCTGCACTGACATTTTCCTTAGTGCGTTGCGGAAGAAGGCTAGCAGCCTAAAAAATGTCTGGTAAAATTTTCCTACAAACGGACGTTTCAACTTACAAAATTGTAAGTTAAAGTCGGACAGGGGAAATGTTACAGCCGAAGAACGAGCTGGTGCCCCACAATTTCTAATTAATTTTGTGTAAGGTGCCCAAAAATATTTACAAGAAAAATTTTTTCTCAGAATCATTTTAATTAAGTTGTGCAAGGTGTCCAAAAATATGTAGGAGAAAAAATTGTCCTCAGAACGTCTTAAAATTAAGTTGTACAAAATGTCCTAAAATGTGTGCTAGGAAAAATTGTCCTTAAAACCATATCCTTCGGAAAAGTAATATAAAAATTCAGCAGTCCCTCGCTAGCAGCAAGGATTATTTAAACTGCATTTGGGAAAAATCGCATTAATTATATTCCTGTTGACATTTTTCAGGACCTCAGTGTGCCTACAAAGGAAATTTTTGTCGGGGAAACTAAATGTTATATATCAGAACATTTGGAAGACCTAGGTGTAGATGGGAGAGTAATATTACAACAATTTTATATGAAGTTCGTGTGAGGACGTGGAATGGATTTAAGTGTCTGGGAGATGTCGACCTTAATACAGATACCACCTGTTGTCTTCGTGTGTACACAAATTACAGACGGTGGATTCACAAAAGCAATATCGCTTTTTGAAAATTTGATATAAATGGAAAAAAATCCACTGTTTACGAAGGATTGCTGTACTTGGTCTCAACAGCCAAAATTCTTTTTGTCGCCACTCCGCGTGACAAGTTCATTTAATTCTGCGGCAGTTACACGATTCCTCAAGACAGGGCAACGTAGAATCGAAATCCATTTAACTTAATAAAACAATTTAATTTAAAATTTACATAATGTAATTAAACAAAGAGATATTTCCTCCATCAAGTCTGTTCGCAGAAGCTGATGTAATTTGTTGGAGCTGCAAAGACACAGATGTTCCGTTAAGACGCGTCGGTTTAAATGCTTCAAAACGAAAAAAGGCGCGAGCTGTGCTTCGAATGACATTACTGTGTGTTACACGTCCTTTGTACAAAGTGCACGGAGTGTTTTACACTCTGATATACGTTTATATGAAAGAATGAAAATAAACAGAGCAAACACTATTGAACAGAACAGCAATAATTCTTAGCCATTAAGACGTACACAATTATTATTATTATTACTATTATTATTATTATTTTGTTTATTTTTTGTTTGCTTGCTTGTTTAGCGTTTGTTTTGCGTACCTGTGCTGTTTTTGTGTTGTATGTGTGTTTTTGTGCTGGCTTCATAATAGGCACTTTTGCTGTTAAGCCTGCACGTTAATAAATACTGATTATTATTATTATTATTATTATTATTATTATTATTATTAGGACCAGTCTGAGGCTATGCCTGGTGTTGTTGAGCAACCACATTACGGGCTTTTAACTAAGTACCTGCTGGAGGGCTGCATCAAGGAACAATGAAATGAGTGTATAAAGCCAGTAACGTGGTAAAATGACATGAATAGGGGTTATCAGCCTCTTCATCAGCTAAGGGGACTTCGTCATTAAGGAAGTTCCTCACGACGGAACAGATGTTTAGTACGACCGCTTTCCGGACCTGAGACAGTAGGCGTGCCGGTAAATTGAGAGTACTGAGGCTTAGGTTAACCTTTTGAAGCCTAGCGGTAAGCTTACGTACCACCAGGTTTAACATTCAAAAATTATACAAGGTGCCCACATTGCGTTTACGTATTTTGTACGAATCTGAGTAAAAACAGCAATTCTTGCCTTATACAGCATTAGCATATTCTTTTCTATAACTGAGATGGAGAGTGTTTACTGCGCTGTGCGAACTGAGATCTTATAAAAACAGATAAATTTGATCTTTAAAGGGGTGAAGCATGTTAGGGATGACCCCCGTAGCAGACAAGACTAGTGGAAGGAGAATAATCTTGTTCAGTTGCCACTGTTGTCTGATTTCAAACGCCAATTCCTGATTGAAGTAGACAGTCTTCTCGGTTAATAGGGTACGATCTCAGTAGAGTTTGTAGTTGTTTTCCAGGATGACCTGTGCTCGTATTTATAATGTGTGGAATATGGTTCCCTAAAATAATAATAATAATACTAATAATAATAAATAGTAATTTCAGCTACGGGAATAATTCCAAAGTCACTGTCACAAAGTCTAAAGAGACTTAACCTGCACCCAAACACATATATACAAACGCGAAAAGTGGTAACTCTTGGCACATGTTCAATTGTAAGAAATTTCCTAAATTACACATAAGACCATCGAGGCTAATCCTGTTGATGATGCATCCCAGGATAGGTGAATATTTCTCAGCTAAAGCTGAGAAGTGAGAAATTCGGACAATAATAATAATAATAATAATCATAATAATTGTGTTGTTATTGTTGTTGTCGTCGTCGTCGTTGTCGTCGTCGTCGTCGTCGTCTCTTGTCGCAGGCCATTTTTCCCCGGTACTTCTCTTGACCCAGCGGTGATCCCAACCGCTAAGGTATCAAGTTTCAGACTGCAGTACTTTCCACGCTAGGTGTGATGTTCCAAGTGCAGCTGCCTTCTGCAGCGTATCTATTGAATGTTTTCCTGGTATGTCTTCTAAATTCTTCCTTAAACCTTCTGTTACTGTCCCAGTGGCACCATTTACCACGGGTATAATTATACATTTCATGTCCCACATCCGTTGTATCTCTGTACATAAACTCTTGTACTTAGTTCCCTGTCTGTTTCCTTTTGTGTGACATTTCTGTCCGCTGGTATTGCCACATCTATCAGTATGCATGTTTTCTCTTTCTTGTTTTTAATTATTATATCTGGCTTATTTGCTGTAACTTCACTGTGTGTATGACCCCTTGACTCCATAACACTGTCACATCTTCATGTTCACATACTGGTTTGGGTGTGTGTGTGTGTGTGTGTGTGTGTGTGTGTGTGTGTGTGTGTGTGTGTAGTATGTATCTATAGTTTCGATGCCTAGTGCTTTGCATATTAAGTAATGTAAATGCGCACCAACTTTATCATGTCTCGTTAAATATCCATTCTTCGCCGAAATGGGCCATCCTGAAATTAGGTGGTCAATAGTTTCTTCACGTTGTTTACATAACCGGCATTTACTGTCAACTTCTTCCTGCAAAATTTTATTTTTAAAATAAAATTTGTACTGATTGCTTAATCTTGTCCTGCCACTATTGTACTTTCTGTTTCTCCCTTAATGTTTCCAAATTTTAACCATCCATATGACTGTTCATTATCTACCACTTTTCCATCTAAGCTCCGTGCAAATTATCCATGCATCTTTTTCCCCGCCACCTTTCTTTTGTCTTCTCTGCTATTCATCATCATCATCATCATCATCATCATCATCATCATCATCATCACCATCATCATCATCATCCCCTTTATGCAGGGTATTCACACTTACATACCTGAAAAAAACCATGTTTCTAGGGCATACAGTGTCGCAGCTATTTCGCACGTACTATTAATGGTGCATATAACGCTGTCTTCACTATTAAACTCTTTAGTGCTTCTACATTAGCACTTTCGTAAGGATGTGTGCTGTGCCCAATACAGCTGTCTTATGTAGTTATTATTATTATTGTATAAATCTACTTTTTCAAGAGCCTTTCAACCTCACAGGGTACACGTGCAATGCAATCGTCATAACAAAGCTTCCTTCGACGACTATAATGCATAAGTTGGCATCAATACAATGTTTATGTGTGGAAGCAGTAGCTACAGATAGAATCAGTCAAAATCTTCCTGCGGCTTGACAAAATATATTCCACTAATGTAGGGGTAAAAAATTCCGGGCAACAGGGAGGCTTCGGCGGACAAGTCTTTTACGGCGTCCCGTAATGTTTTCAGCGTAACTGTTGCAGTATTTTTCCTGAAAAGCAGGTATAGATTCACACGTCCCGAGCAAAAATCGCCACATAGCAACTAAGTTCACATGTAACTCCAGAACTGTGGTTCTTCAGTATGGAACGTGCCTAATGTCATCCTTCTGGCGCATAGAATTTGGAGAAACCTCCTTGATTTTTGAAAGATTTTTGAGTCCGAACACTAGGTAATGTAATCTGGCGGGTTCGCATAGTCGCGAAAATCACGTATTGCATTCGTCATGTCTGTCCGCCTGTCCGCATGTCTCGGCGCGGCTCCTACTGGACAGATTTTTTATATTTGATATTTGGGACTTTCACGAAAACCTGCAGGCGATCCAAATGTGGTTAAAATCGGGGGGAAAAATACTGGGAACGTTACATCTAAGTATGTTTCCTTGTTACCTGCGACATTAAATCGACATAAAATCTGTCTCCTCAAGTAAAATAGCATTAGGCTCTTGGGGCAACCGAGGAGGTATAAATATGACGCAAAAGCGTCATGATATCACTTCATACGTACATTGACTAATTTGTTTCTACACTCAATATTAAAAAAATACTACCTCAGTTACGTTTGCGTAATAACTCTTGGGGCTAAACAACGAAGCCCGAATAATGGGAATAATGACGTACGTGGATATACGCGTGGGACCATATAGGTGCCTGATCTGCGGCCAGGTGCAGTATTGTTTGGCAACACATTTGCCTGCCAGCTGATTCTGGGTATGTGTTCTGCAGCCCGCATGCCACAACGAAACCAGCAAGACCATCTGAATGGAGTACATACACCAAATGCTTGCCTTGTTATTTTGCATACCTAATTGACCATGTTATTCATTCTGTACTGATACGAACTTATTGTCACTCAACATTGCACAGAGGGGGGGGGGGGGCAAAATGACTTTGGATTTCATTAAATATTTTCCGCATAGAAAAAAATATTTCAATTAAATGTTGGAGAACTGAATGAGAGGTGTATTTGACGTTGCATAATTTTTTGTATGAAGTCCCATTTTTGAGAAAAGTCTGTGTGCGTCAATACTAAAGCAGTTTGTTAGGCGCCTTCTCAAAATTGCCAAAAGCGACTGCGAGTGTCGTCACGTGCGCCTGTCGGCACAGAACAACTCGCCTCCCACTGAAGCGACTTCCATTAAATTTGATATTTGAGTATTTTTCGAAAATCTGTCGAGGAAACTCAAGTTTCAGCAGAGTCTGAGAAGAACCTCTGACATAGACCTAACATTAGTTCTGAGCCTTAGTTCTGAACCTAACATTAGTTCTGAACCTAACATTAATTCTGAACCTAACATTAATTCTGAACCTAACATTAGTTCTGAACCTTAGTTCTGAACCTAACATTAGTTCTGAACCTAACATTAATTCTGAACCTAACATTAGTTCTGAACCTAACATTAATTCTGAACCTAACATTAGTTCTGAACCTAACATTAATTCTGAACCTAACATTAGTTCTGAACCTAACATTAGTTCTGAACCTAACCACTTTGTTGCGCGTATTTCAATCACGGAACACTGTAGAGAATATACATACATATATATATTTAACATACTGTTTACATTGTCTCTGACATTAGAAGCGCTTTCTAAGTAAGCCTACACATGCCGGATATAAACATACAACACCAATGGAGTTCGGGATAGCAAAGTAAAGTAAAGAAAAGTAAATTAAAGAAAAACGAAGTTGCCCCCGTGCGTGCCATGAGAGCATGTAGGAGGAATAGAGGTATAACTCCAGTTATTCTCAACTACGACACAGGATTGAAGTGTGTGATCATATTTACGTCCCGGCCGCTTTATTGTCGGGGAAATAACTCCACGTAACCATTGAATAAGAGCATAAATGATCCCCAGATTCAGCCTCGACGTTTATTGCCCCTGCCGGGAGTCGAGCCCCGGTGTAGTCCAGTCACAGCAATATTCCCTGGCATTAAGCGACAAAGTACATGGAGCAGAACGCCTACTGATAAGGTAATAGTCTTTCATGGTGTCAAGAAGTCTCCCACCTCTTAGAGACGTCTATTTTCTGGTGAGTACAAATTAAGGTAGGGGACCAGACAGCTCACCTTAGTGGGTAGGCTACGGGCAGGACGACTCGCTTCCGATTCCTGGTAGGGAAGGATAGTCATCTCTTCTGCACTGCACTCAGACCGGCTCTGCGGCACATTTACTTCCGTGTCTGCTGGTGGAGGGCTTAAAGGGGCAAGGATCTGAAGCCTGTCACGTAGTTTATAATTTTTCATGTTGTTGTTCTTCAACAAGGTGAAGGGATAAGATGGAGCAGAGGTATAGTCCAGTCATTCTTAAGCTTGACGCTAGATGGGGCGAGTGGTCAGGTTTAAGTTCGGCCGCTTTAACCCGACGAAGAAGCCGTAAGTACCCATGGAATATGAAACAAAGTGGGCCACAGAGCCGTTCTGGAGTCTGTGGAAAAGAAACAAAACCCTCTCTTGAACCTAATTATGATTCCTCTGTCGTTCAGCCCCTGAACCTAATCTCTGTCCTGACTAAACTATCCCGGATTACTGGACAGGACTACCACAAATTATAAAGTTCCTCCAACACAAATTTATATAGCCTCATTTTTTACTTCCTCTGAAGTTCAGAAGTTTTTCTTACCACTCTGTAGCAAACACCCTCAATTTATTAATACACTACACCGAGTAGAGTTAAATTAATGTTTATTGTAACTGCGAAGGTAAAAATGTACACGAGCAGATATAAATACTACTGATTTGGTTGATAAAAAGCGAGTAATTTCTTTCTTGAAACAGCTTTCTACGCCTCGTAGTAGCAAGAAAAGGTGTGACTTCATTAGGATATTGCTCTGTTGAGAATAAGCTTCCTCTCTTCATCTAAAATCTTTATGGAGACATTTAGCTTCTAATGTCACTTGACATATATTACTGCTCGCCGTGCTTCGAAACAAAAATACCCTAATTTGAAGGTGGAGGGAAAATAGGAAAGAAATTCATTCTGGCGTTGCACATAATTCGACTACTGAAACACATTACCGAAACTTAATTATTTGTAGGACTTAACCTCATATGTAATCAAGAGAAGCGAAGAATTTTATCAGGAAGAGAGTGACTGCGTAATTTAATTTGTGTTTCCAGTCTTAACTGATCCAGACTACATAAAGGGAAATAACAGCTTCCACAGAGAGGGGGGTGGGGGGTGTATTATCCCCAGCGACAGACAAACTAATAAAGTAAGGTATCTGCTACGGGTGTTACTTTTCTTTCATTCCTTCATTTCTGTGTCTATCTTCCTCTCTTCTTTATGTTCTTTAACCGAGATATTTTATTTGCCTTTGTGTAAACTTAGGAATTGTACAACGTACTACGACACATGTGCTTCACTGCGAATGTCTTGAGGTATTGAAATATATTTTCGATGTCGAATTGCTTCACTGATTTGGTAATATTTACATTTTTTAAGTACGCCTACATAATTACATGCGGTCTTGTGTGTTACATGCTGCTTTTATCTTTGTTACATATTGTGGGACTTAAATGTAAATTACATTGGCTTGTTTTTCCTAATTTGAAGTATTTAAATATTATTTAAATAACATAATTCATTCTTAACCACTGCATATAACATTTCTGTACGTGACAAAGATTACACGGTAACATGAACATTTTTCCTTTTTGATAAACAAAAGAAATATCTCTGATTTTCTTCAATTACAAAATTTTGAAGCTGACTTGTTTTCGAATAGATTTAAAGCAAACTCACACCACCAATAAATTACGCTGTGTTTCACAACGATGAGATACCGAAAAAATTCCCCCAAGTATTGCGTCACATCTTTGTTGAAACTAAGAAAGTTGTGATTATAAATTCGGCTAATGATTTTGAATTTTTTGGGAGATACCTGGGTCGAATCCTGGAAGACACCATTTATCCAGACGCTGATTGTTCGTGGACTTCCACTTTCCTGCAAGCAAATGAGAAAATATTCCGTAAAACAGATATTGGGACTGTCAGTAAAATTTTTCCCAAAATATCATTCATTATCACCATCCAATGCAAGCAATGTCAGGTATTTCCTGCAGTTAAGACAGCCAATCTGAATTATTTATAATTCACTCAAGAGAGGGGACATTTTATATGGGGTCGAGCAAATAAACCTATAAATATCGAATTAACATGGCAAAATGTCTGGCGTTTCGGCTTTGGCCTCTCACAGGACCGGCAGTTTAAATTACATATCGGAACCTAACAATGTTTCGATTTGGACAAAACAGAAATATTTTCGAATATTTAATGTTGTACATATTCCGTGTAGTCATCTCGCACACACTGTTTATTTGTTACTACTACACAATGGTTAGTTTTGCGTTCCCACATGTTTCGGTTACATATTGTAGCCACCATCAGGGAGCGGTAATATTATAAATATATAAGCAGCGTATCATCTAACTGGTCAGTAAATGGTAAACACATATACATTAGTATCATACAACAGTTAATTAATGTACAATATTATTAAAACACTACAAAGATAATATATGCAATATTAAAAGGTGTTTGGAGACAGTTTTTTTTTACAGTTTAACATTCATATAGGCTACGTTAATTGCGAACAAGCGGGGTTTACAACACCCAAGAACAGGCAGGAACAGAACTGGTCGGCTGACTTACACGTCTGTACCACAAAGTAAGATTTTTGTGTTGCTGCTGACATCTGCTGTGCATATGAATAATTAACGTACACGCAGTATGATATGAATTCGTTGCAGTGTAGGCGTAGTAATGCGATTACCGCATATGCCGGCAACAAATTAGTGATTTGGGTGTTAATTTATTACGTAAAATATAAGCATATATATATGTATATATATGAAGTTCAAAATACCAACCAACAGAATTAATACTCTGGCGTCTTTGCACCACTCTGCTTAATTATGTCTCGAATATATCTGAATGAAACATGAGCACTGTGAATTGGTTACAAAGTGAGTCTATATCGTTTGTCTCTATGATGTATGTTCAGACGTTATTCCGCTTCCAGTAGGTTCAGAGAGATACCATTGGCATGCCCACACATAAATACGTATAGGCCTACATCCTGAAGTAAAGTGGATGTTAGGCTCCTTCATTTTTGATTATAACTCAACGCAGTTTAGAAAAACATCCCAATATCAACTGTAACGAATATCGGGCACACGGATGGACAAGGAGACATTAATAGGCGTCTTTTTGAAACCTGGAATTCCGAAAGGGCCAAAAATGGATACTCAAATTTGATGGAGCTTAATGTAGAAATAAACGTATACGAAGCTAATTACAGACCTATACTAATGCTTCCGTCATTGTAAAACAGAAGAAAATCATATTACAAGAAAATATTTAAAAATTACACGAGTTCAAAATAATTGCGAAAAATAAGGAGAAACGATAGGCTAAAGCAGCGGCAGCGGTTCCCAAACATTTATGTGTGTGACCATGAGGTAGTAAATGGTATCTGACCTGCGACCCTACCATGGTAAAGGCAATAGTCAGTGGTATTTACTGCAAATGAACTAATACTAATGCCTTTTCTTGAACACTACATAACATTGCCACTAATTAAAAAAATATTAAATTTTTAAAGTTACTTGTCAAATCCAGTATTTTTGGGACAATATTAAATGCACAAAACAGGCAAGTACAATAACGACGTGTGCTCATTAGTTATTTAAAAAGTAATTGCTCTAGCATGTTTAAAATTAATAAACACAAATTCAATAATTACATTCTCTCTCGATTATTCTATTTGAAATTAGATATAAATTTTGAGTTTTTTCATAATTATCGCCTTCTCCATAAAACACTCACACGACTTTACATCAGACCCCCGCGATCCCGATGTGGGTCGCGACCTGAGGTTGGGAACCACTGGGCTAAACGGTTTCGTAACGAAATTAATACAGAAGAAACTTAGCGTTACTAATCATACTAACTCAGTTCAATTAAATTCTTTTTTATTTGCATGCTTGCTTAAAACCTCAGTGGCCAAAAATAGCAATAACAACAACAATAATAATAATAATAATAATAATAATTCAGTTCTTGTTTATTGTGTGCTGAGTCAACAGCCAAGCGGCGAATAATAGAAACAGCAATAACTGTATATCCGCGTCTGTGCCTTCGTGGCATGTTATAGGATGAACTTCACCTTTTTACTTTTTTCTTATTAGGTAGAGAAGGAGAGACAAAGTTAACATAAATTATCGGGTTTATCTCCCAGAGGACGCGTCGCAAACCGCATACACATCTGATGCTGCTGTGATCTGTCTGTAAGAAAATAAAGGAACAAGCCCTGCCGCAAGAGACTCATGCCTTCTGATTTGTTGTTTAATAAACGAAATATAAATACATCAGCTGGCGATTTCATTTTAACAGAAATTCATACATTTTCCTTTATTTTCATAAATCCTTTTCTTTATCCCATCTGTATCCTTTTAGGCTTAGTGTAAGATTTCAGCATTTCTATATATAATGTATTTCTCAGGTTTAAACTTTAGGAGTAAGAGAAATTTTACAAAATTTACAGTATTACACATTGCATGAACATAAGAACCTTTTATAGAGTAATAATACCTATAGGTTCTATGCCAAGCACTTTGAAAATCACAACGGGACCCATCGCTTGTAGGTTTCATTTACGCTTTCATTTGCTACTCAGAACGAAGAGAAAAATGTTTTGCGAATTTACAAAAATTTGATGTGCATTTTGTGGCTTTGACACCGTGCAGGAGTCCAAAATTTAAATATCATTTTGTGTACTTTTCCTGTAACTAGAACTTTTACTAAAGGCGATATCAAGGTACCGCTAATCACGTAACATAGCATAAAATAGAGACAGAGAAATTCTAGACAAAAAAATTGCTCAGCATCTTCACTGACATTCCGAAAAGTACTTCACACACTGACACCGAACGCTGTGCAGGATACACATAGCACAATTTTGCAATTGTAATTAAATCTGGCGATACGAGTAGTTATAAACCCAAAACGATGTTTCTGAAATTTTAGAAGTTGTGTTTCTGCAACTTCATGGCTTGTACGGGAACAACCATGTCTTCATGGTGGTGACTGCTAAGCTCGTCTTCTCTAACCTTTTAAAGCCTAGCGGTAACTTTACATACGACCAGGTTTAACATTAAAAAATTCTACGTGGTGCCCACATTGCGTTTATGTGTTTTGTACGGATCTCAGAACAAACAGCAACTTTTGCCTTATAAAACATTAAGAGACTGGTTTTTATAACCGAAGTAGAGAGTGTTTACAGCGCGGTACGCAAGGAGTCCTTATATAAAACAGATAGGCTTCGTCTTTAAAGGGCTAATGTGACTCCGTGTAGTTTGGGCGATAGCTCCTCTGCATACTGAGATAGCGGGTTCTGCATAACTTTTCTGTACTTGTCTACTACAGTACACAGTGTCGTATCTAAGATAATTTTCATGAGAATAAAATATTGTTTTACAATTCTGTACCGATTAATCATCAACATCGGTGCAGACCTCCATGGCCTCCACACCCGTCATTTTGTCCCACAATCTATTATATTTGTCATTTATGCATTATTACATCTGTTAGAAAGAGGTTTTGCCTCAGTGCAGTGCCCCGACTGTGTTGGCTAGCAATACAGCGGATCTGTAAAACTGAGGTATCCTACCACCTTTCGGACTGAGTTATGTTTCTATTTTCCATCGTGAAACAAAAGCGTTACTCAACTTTCAAAATTACATACATGAACATTCAATGTAGTTTAATTATAACTTTAGGTTTTAAAAGCAAACACAAAGGAATACAAAGCTGGAACTGCAATAATACGCGCATAAACATGAGAGCTGTATCCTTTTTTTAAGCCTTTGCGCAATTTTAGCCTCGCGGGCAGACAGATGCTGGTTTTCATTATTTAGGGATGCTACACTGCCATTCGGGCACAATTTGTTGAACCGAGACTTGTCTATTTACATTGACCTTAATGAAACCTTTACTTTATGACTTTTATTATCTTCCGCGAGCAATCTGTCGTACCGGGAAAGCTGTAAGCTTGCTTTCGGGAAACGCCGGGCTCAGAGCCAGACTCCATTGCCAAATATGCTCACTGAATATTCCATGGCTTTTCTCAGACTCTCCAGTAAAGATATGTTATATATTCGTTACAAAATTATGACAGTTGATAAAAATTTAGAAAATCTGATCCTTTTCTAACTACTAAAAAATAACAGATTACAATTAAAATTTGAAGCGTTTAAGCGACAACATATGCGTGTGTCCTTCAGTATTATGAAATATTTTCCCAAAATAGCAATAACTTCCCACAAACTTTTGTCACTTCAACTTATCTCGTTACACTTCATTACCTCCATGTGCTACGGTTTTAAGCTGGCATGGAACGTCTGCACTTTTGTCTCTCTATGGTCATTTATTTCTTTCCAGCAGGAAGAGGCGGAGCGTGCTAGAATATTGGCCGAAATGATTCACGTGCGATAACTTGGTCAGCAGGACAGTCACGATATTATACAAACTGCAAATTTCGTTTTTTCGGCATCGGAAGATACGAAATTAATAGGTGTGATAAAACTGATACCTGTCGTAACCTATTGCAAGATAGCGTATTTGGTTGAATATATTTCATATGAACACTTAGCGAAATAGTCCCTGCTCATCGAATTACATTTGGTGTGTTAATGAAAGGGGGTTGCCTTCTTTAGAACTCCGGCATTTCTGGTTGAGTTTCATGTGAGCAATTTGATGTCCCCTGAAGGGGTCAACAGCCTCGCACAGGGCTGGTCTAGTATAACACATTACACGAAATTATGGGATGAAGGAAGAACCCCAGAAAATTGTGAAATACCACCGTATTAACATTCTGGAAACAATTTAGTAGATTAAATTATAACAATGGAGGAACGAAATTTGGCCTTAATTAGAACAAAGAGTAGAAAAAGACCAGGGATGGCAATTTAAACATGGAACGGTTTACATATGGAGGAAATCCTTTGAAGGAAACGACATTGACATTATGTAATTACATATGGAAAACACACAACATTCCAGAAAACTGGGAAACAGGAGTGCTCACAAATATTCATAAAAAAGGATAAAAAATGAACTTAAAAACTACTGGGGTATAACTTTACTGCCAACAGCCCAAGCATATGTGCAAATATAATTAAAATTAAATTAGAAAAATACACTGAAAATATTTTGTAAGAAAAACATTGTGGTTTTCGAAAAGGACGGAGCTGCACAGATGCCATTTTTATTTTACAACAAATTATGGCGAAACGAAGAGAATAAAATTTACCCACCTACATTTTATTTATTGACTATGAAAAGGCATATGACAATGTAAACCGAGAAATGTTACGGAAAATTTTAACAGGTAATGCAATACCAACCAATATAACTGCAGTAATCCAAATCCTATATAAAAGTACAAAAATATATATTAAATTTCTGAATCATAAAGTGTCATACAATTTTGAACATTAATAAAGGAGTAAAACAAGGTTGCGGGCTATCTCCAGCACTTTTTAACTTACACATGTATCAGCTAATAGGAGAATGGGAATCCACTACCACAACCGGATTTAACTTTTATCCTGCTAATGTGGAATGCATGGTGAGCTGCTAATAATGCCAGCACCACTAATGTGTAATACTTGGTGACCTACATTTGGCAACGCTGAAAGGAGCCTCTTTGTCTCTCTCTCTCTCTCTGCACAATGTCTCAACACTGCATAAATCGTGAAAGACGTCCTATGTCACATCTGTGTGGACACAATTACTCGGCTACCAACTACGCCCTTAAGGGCCTAGTTGGTAGCCGAGTGTTGGCATTATTAGCAGCTCACCATATATTCCACATTAGCAGGATAAAGGTTAAAATATGTAACCACAAAATACTCAAAACAAAGCTATATGCTGATGACCAGGTAATACTAGCCAAGACAGAAGGTGAAATGCAAATCGCAGCAAACACACTACACAAAACTGCTCGAAAATACAACATGACGGTTTCAAATACTAAAACAAAGTCCATGCCTACATGTGGCAAGAAATTACTAAGAGCCAGAACTTTTATTGACGACACAATTATTGAACAGGTCAGGGACTCTATGTACCTAGGAAACATGATTTTCGAATTCAAATCAGATATCGCAGGAAAAATACACCAATACAATAAAGTAAACGGCACGATTGAAAGATATTTTGGCAAAAATGTGCTCACAAGCACCAAATTACGACTTTACAATATTACATCAAAAGCAGCATTGAAATATGGCAGTGAAGTCTGAGTGTTAAATAAAAAAAAAATGCCAACAATTAGAAGCAGCAGAAATGAAATTTCTGAGGTCACGTTTAGGACTGACTGACCCACAGATTAACTGACTAACTAACTGACTAACTGACTAACTGACTGACTGACTGACTAACTAACTGACTGACTAACCGACTGACTAACTGACTGACTAACTGACTGACTGACTGACTGACTGACTGACTAACTAACTAACTAACTAACTAACTAACTAACTAACTAAATAACTAACTAACTAACTAACTGACTGACTGACTGACTGACTGACTGACTGACTGACTTACTGACTGACTAACTGACTGACTAACTGACTGACTAACTAACTGACTAACTGACTAACTAACTGACTAACTGACTAACTAACTAACTGAATAACTGGCTGACTGACTAACTAACTAACTAACTAACTAACTAACTAACTAACTAACTAACCAAACAACCAACCAACCAACCAACCAACCAACCAACCAACCAACCAACCAACCAACCAACCAACCAACCAACTAACCAGCTGACTAACTGACTGACTGACTGACTAACTCCATGCAGCACAGGCCTTCTTGAGAAGCTAACAATTTCTCAGCTAGTCAAGAAACTCACCGCATTTTATGGAACCCGGAGGTTCATTACCGCATTCACAAGAGCCCGTCACCTGTCCCTATCCTGAGCCAGCTGAATCCAGTCCATGCCCCATCCCACTTCTTCCATATCCATTTTAATATTATCCTCCCATCTACACTTGGGTCTCCCAAGTGGTCGCCTTCCCTCAGGTCTCCCCACCAAAATCGTGAATGCAGCTCTCTTTTCTCCCATACGTGCTACATGCTCCGCCAAATCTAAAGTAGAACACATAATAGATGAAAATTATAACTGCCAAAAGAACTGGCTACAGCATGTTAAAAGGATGGAACATGCACGAATAACCGAGATGGCACTGCCATACCAACCAGAAGGCAAAAACAACATAGGCCGACCAAGAACAAAATGGAGAGACCAACAGCATTTCCAGGATTGACTTTCTACAGGACAGGACCTAGAGTCCTACATCTGTTTATGTTCATGATGACGATGATGATGATGATCATGTATTAATAAAAGCTGTCAAGGAATATGTCTTTTCTTAATGAAACAGTTGAATTCTGCGTATGCTGCAACAAGGATGACAATTTTATCTTTAAATTTAATGACACGTAACATTATTCGTGGGTAAAAAATAATATATTTTTGTGCTAACAAACCGCAGCAATTCTGCGTCAACTTCCGCAATTAAGAAAAAAGTTCGATAAAAGAAATAAAATAAATATTATTCCGGTAATGCCCATGGTGCGTTACGGAATCTGCAGTATTTAAATTTCTTATGTAAAATCGCAAAGTCTTAAACACAGAAATTCCAGACTTATGTGAAACTTGGTCTGTCAGTGGAAAAGCTCAGACTGGGGATGGTTGACAGCAGAAGGCTGAAGAGAATATTTGGACCAAAACGACAGGAAGTATCGGGAGAAATATGGACACAGAAGGTTTTTGTGATTTGTATGAATAAACTAATACAAGTAATGAAACAGAGGCAGTAATTCTGCACGGAGACATCACTGCAACCCACACACTAAACTGCTATTGTTACTTAGAACGTGTGCTTACCCTCATAGTGATTCGAATGTACAAGTGAAATCGCCTACTGCAATGCGTTATGCTTCTTCAACTCATGGGAGTTAATAAAAGGAAAGAAGGAAGGAAGCGAGCAGGAAAAAAAAAAAAAAGAGGAATGGAGAATCACGAAGATTGGAACACAACGAATTCCGGGGATGTCCCCTGTGTTCTTTTATATTTCATGGCCCTTCTTTAGCACGTGCAAGAAAACTGGCCTTTTCAACGCCATGTGGAGATTCGGAAGAGTGAGTCACAGCATAAAGAAGCAGGAATGTATTATCAGCAACATTTGGTTATAAGTAGGGCTAAAAATATATTGTTTTGAAGGTACAATAGTTTTCCATTTCCATTTGCTGTCCTCATAAATTACAAAAACATGTTTGGACGTCAGGATAACTCGCAATTAAAAGGTTTCAATTTTATTGTCCGAAAAAAGGCTGACTTGAATGGAACTTCATAAGGGCGCGGGGGGGGGGGGGGGGGAGGAAAGTTACGGCAAATTTCAATTTGGACCCCAATCTTTAGTTCTTAACGCATTCTGATCGTCAATCATTCATCTCCATTTTACATGGGCTCGAAAATCAAATATGTTTTTAAAAAAACTGCTGGTTAAAAGAACAGGAACTTGGCACAAACCCACAAATCTACAATATTTATATGAAAGTTTTTTCCGTAAGATGTGGGTTACATTACTACAATTCAGAGAACTCTACAGTGACGTAATTAACTTTGCGACAACGACCACTGCAGCCAAAGAGAAACACAGTGTGACATGGCACGTGCAGTAACCCCGCTTTCATCCAGGGGTTACAACCTGAATCCACGTTTGACGAATTGAGTAGTGTATAGGATTAAATCCGGTAGAAGAACGCTGCCGTGAAAAGTCGCATTAAGTGAAGAATAAAATCTTAATTACTCTGCAATGATATTCATTTATAAACACGCAGTTTTAGGAGACAATGGGGGAGGAGGGGAAGGACATAGTATAAACTGTGGGATGACACGTGAGTTAACATATATGCACACATAGGCTACGTTAACCCTTTAAAGACGGAACTATCTATTTTAAATAGGGACTCAGTGCGTACCGCGCTGTAAACACTCTACACTTCGGTTGTAAAAACCAATCTCTTAATGTTTTATAAGGCATAAGTTGCTGTTTATTTTGAGACTCATACAAAACACATAAAGGCAATGTGGGCACCACGTAGAATTTTTTAATGTTAAACCTGGTTGTACGTAAAGTTACCGCTAGGCTTTAAAAGGTTAAAAAACAGCTGGTTTTGTAAATACACATGCAAACGCTAAACCGTGTTTAGCTCCTTTAGTCTTACTTTACGAAATGCACAAATGAATGCCTTACGTGGGAACAATTCCCTTCTGTCCACCTGACTCTGACTTAGTGTCAGAGACTAAACTTTTGTGGGGTTTTAAATATATTCAGTAGAGCCGTTGATTCCATAAATTTGTCGAACAAGGTCAAATATCTCGAAAATCAGCTCAGTGTAAAGCATGCTGTATGTAACTTTGTAAATGAATGCTGTAAGAATATCTCAACTGCAGATCTATTTAAAGGCCAAATGCTATCCTTTCTCACTTCTATGTTTTGAGCATAATCAGTGAGAGAACCGTAGAGAGACTTGATAACATCAGAAATGGTAGGAATTCGCTACAGTATACTACTGCAAATGGAGGAAGAATTTGGCTACCCTGAACGCACACTTTTTATAGGTACTCTAGAAAAGTGGAATTACAAAACTAGATAACCAGCACTGTTTTATAATGGTAGTCATGTCTCTGGGGATTCTAGAAATTAGTTCCAGTTGTACAACGTGAGGGCCTCAGTGCTTGGAGATTAGCTCTTTGCAACTTGTAACAAAGAGCTGTTCAAAGTTTCCGGCAGTAGCAACTACACAGCAGGCTGCAAACGGTTTTCCTTAACACAGACGGAACTGGTAATGGCGGACTGGTGTCACCATGAAGCCAAGAGCTTTGAGTATTCTCAGAATATATTCTGGATTCTTAAATACGCAGAATGTTCCAGGCTTTGTAGCTTACATAAAATCGCAAGAGGTTAAAGAAAGTCTATAGTATTCTGACAGTGGTGTGTCACATTTGGAATAACTTTATGGGTTTCATTCATAGTTTCGCGTTAAAAATAGAAAGACTGGCAATGTACGTATGACGTAACAAAGAGGCGTATTCGAGTAACCATTGTTGCCGTCGAAATGCAGTAAGTATTACATATTCTAAGTGTGTGTCTTAGCATTATTTATAGAAAATAAAATGCTCATGAGAAGTATTATATTTTCACCTGTGGCCTGTGTAGCTGTTCTATAATTTTCCACATTATGTCACAAAGACAAGATTTTCGGAAAAAAAAATTATCGAACATAAAATGCGTGTTTTGATTTTCTCTACAACTTTATATAAAACATTGCTCATTACAAGAAGACGTATCATCACAAATGTACGTCTGTCTTCATGTAAAGTACCCGTTATTCTCGTCAGATTTTAATGAAAACGAAAATGAAATTTTCTTCGAAAAATACTCAGATACTAAATTTCATGGAAATCCATCTAGTGTGGCCAAGCTGTTCCATGCGGATAGACAGACGAAGGGACAGACAAACAGACATGAAGACGGTAACGCTCGCTTTTCGTTATTTTGTGAACGCACCTAAAAATGAAATATTTCGTGGGCACGTTCCGTCCCCGTCCTGGGTCAAAAATTAAAGTTGGCATTACTTATTTGGGCCTGATAAAGAAACTTATTGTCAAAGTCTGGACCGGATAGCCTAGTGCTTTTATTTTTAACGCTGGACGATGGCTAGGGCTCGTGAAGTATACAATGCTAAATGAGATGGCAGGGATTAAAAAACGAACCGTCACAAGTAATGCCTCTTTATAAAGGACTTATAACTCACACTACGCTGATTAACTTTATGTCAGAGATAATTCATAAATTCAGGAATTGAAAATTTAAGAATCTTCGTTTCGTAGTCCTTACCTCTTCTGCCTACTTACAGTACGGGTCGAGGTTGTTTATTTTCACTTGATCACACTCAGACACACACCACAGTTGGTAGGACTCCTCTGCAGGAGGGATCGGCCCGTCGCAGTGACCTCTACCTGACAACACAAACACTGTACAAAACAAACGTCCATGCCTCCGGTGGGATTCGAACCCACGATCCCAGCAAGCGCTCGGCCGCAGACCTACGCCTTAGATCACTGGGCCACTGGGATCGGCAAAATTTAAGAGTACGTGTCAGAATTCCACACCAAAAATAAAAAAATCGTATTAAGTATAAAATTCTGTTAAACAGGAAGGCACTGTAAGGATGCTTGAACCAATGAAGCAGTTTTTTCTTTTTGTTCCAAGAATGAATCTTAATTACACATTTCTCTTATGGCGCTGAGAATTTGAAGGTGGCTCCTAGATTTAAAAAAAATTGTGCACCCCTGTATACGCTTTACTTTGGCCACGAAATTTATGTGAATATAAAATCATGCTTGTATTTTAGGGTATCTATTTATAAGATGAACCCCAGGGACAAAGACAAAAGCAATACCGCAAGTATTGTGAGATGCATGAGACGGAACGACATGAACAAAGACTGGAAGCAGCACAAATGAAATTTTTAAGACATTTGCTAGGAATTAATAAGTTAGGCAGGGGCAGAAATCAATCCGTGAGGGAGAAACTTGGAGTGCAGAACATTGTCCTGGAAATAAAAACAGTACCAACGAGAGTGGCTACAACATGTACAGAGAATGGACACAGACAGGATAACCAAACAGGCACTGAAATAGAGGCCAAAGGGGAAGAGAAGCATAGGACGCCCAAGGAAAAACGGAAGGACCGGCTTCATCTCGAGGGATAAAGAACAGGCACCACGCCTAATACTTCACAGCTCATGATGATGATGATGATGATGATGATGATGATGATGATGCATGAGACGGAGTACAAAATACAAATGCAGAGTGTAGAAGGAACCAAGATGGAGTACATTGAATTGAATAAACGTTCAGTGAATACCGACGGACATTTTGGACTATACAAGAAGAAAGGCATTTTTTAGGCTCATAAAAGGCGAGGGGGGGGGGGCATGTACTCAGTAACGACGAAAAGCAGAAGGAAGGAACCAAGAACTACGGTGAAATCTGAAGACAAGATTTGACACAGTGGGCAGGCAGAAACGGGTACCGAGTTTCCCAGCTTCCTTATTGTTTAATAACTAATTGATATGTGTCATTTAACGACGCCATTTCAAGTGGAGATTTTAGTTGACGTCAAAGATATTAATAAACGGTGAGTAAGTGAGGACTTTTACACACGCGGTAGTGGCTCGTTATTCGTCACCTACTGATATGTAGTACAATAACGTGGAACCTGTCGGGGCGGTTCCTTTCCCTTACATTAAAATGGCGAAGAGTGAAGCTGACAGCTAAATTCCATTTATAGCACATTTTAGTTTTTCCTGGAGCTATACCTCTGATCCGCCGATACCAGTGGCTGCGCAGTATAAGGCGTAGCTTGCTGGGATTGCGGGTTCGAATCCCGCCGACGGCATGGGTGTCTGTCTCTTGTGAGTGTTGTGTGTCGTCAGGTATTGATCTCTGCGACAGGCTGATCACTCGTCCAGAGGAGTCCTACCGAGTGTGGTGCGTCTTAGCGTACTAGTGAAGCCTCGACAATGAGGAGGCCCTGGCCCACTAGGGGCTGTTATGCCATGCAAAGAAAAAAACCTCTACTCCCAGGTAAGTCATCACGGCGTGACGTTTAAGGCAGCACAGGGGTACCTTTATCACTTTCCACCATAAACCACTTACTCCCCAAACTATAAACATGTTTATACTTAACCCCTATTTACAAACAAATTGATGTACTTTTGGCTGATTCATTTACTAGGAATTAGGCGTACAATGTCCCCAGCGGAGCTACAAAGTTTGGAGGCGTATACCATTGCTCTTAGTTCTGAGAAACTTTAGAAGTTTCTAAGTCTGTAGGATGGAAATTTTGAAAGGAGTTTCTCTATCAGGGTAAGGAGTCTTGTGGTTTGGAAATTCGTAAGCCCGCACAAAGGATTCCCACTCCAAATAAACTTCATGCTGTCTTAACAAGTAGGATATATGTTGTTGAGTCCTGGAAGAATAAGGTAATATATTATCTATGTATACACTCTATTGTCTTTGAAACATTTCTCTAATGGAGAGTTTGCACTTTTTTTTTTCAAAACGTGCATGAAGTAAGGCGTAAGAAGCAGGCGGAAATCCATTTCATGTATCTACAAAACTACACGTATGAAGGAATTTCCTTGTAATTTGCGGATCCACGTTGTAGGCTACCGTCTGCATTTAATTACATGCTGAATAATTACAGTGTCTGCTTTACATTAAGACTAAACTGAACTTCAAAGATACTGCCTCACCAGTGGCTCAGGGTTCAACGCGTAGATCAAGAAAAATGCAGAACCTCTCTTCAAAATCTGCTGTTGAAGGATTTTGTTCGAAGTGCTTTTTATTAAGGCGAACATCTAATAAAGCAAAAAAAGAATTCTGATTGTTAGTGCGATTAACGTACTTTTGGCGGTTTAAAGACGAACTAATCAGAATTACATTTAAGGATTCATCTCGTACCGCACAGTAAACACGATTCATCTGCATTATAAAAAGCAACGAGTAATATAATAACTGTTGTTTCGGAAATCCATATAAAATACAGCAGAATTTTTGAGTGAAAATGTATTAACAATTGGGCCTGAGAAGATCAAAGATTAAGGCCAAAAAAAGTGCCGGCAGCCTAAATGGCAGAGAATGTATCTGAAAACAAGCGTACTCTAGCCATGTTAACTCACCAGGTCTTACTTTTGCAGTGAACTCAGTAAATACAAGATCAGTGAGTGAGTGTTACCTTAAAAGAGATCACAAATACCTGCACGCCTCTGTCTCCAGCAACATCTCGCACTTACAAAACGACACGCCATTTGACGCATGCTCGTCGTCGCAAAATGCACTATAGCACAACAATTCCTTTCCGTTTGTTATAAGACACTTATATATTCTTACGTAAATTTATAGGGTTCTTTCTCAAAAAAAAACAATCAGTCACAGCCAACCTGTCTCAGTTATGTTGTTTATGTATGCTATAAATTTATGCCTGATACTAGTCACGTGCCTGTCAGAAGACTCGCAACCACAATATTCAAGCGGTAATCCACAGTCTCTTGCATCGATAGCTTATTTGTTCTTAGAGCAAGCCAAACATTCAATTCATCTAACGGCGTGTTGCCATCTGTTTGTATTATATTGTATTAACTCTTGATGCTCAACTAGTTCTTCGACCTGAGCGGGTTCCTCACAGAAAATAGAGCAACACGTTAATTATAGCAACCGGGGAGTGACTCACTCGCACCACGTGTATTACACAGAGGGAGATAGCATTATACGAGCACATTCAGTCCTAATAGCGAGCAAAGTGACCGTGCTGTGTAATCGGATGCGTGATGATCATGAGTCATGTGCATTAACGCTGTGTTAACCTGATCCATGCAGCGTGAAATAGGAATGTAGTGCTCTTTTAGCCCTTTCACAGAGATGGTGAAACTTGTGTACGGTAATATACAGTGAATACAGCGTAAGAGGATGTAAATACATTTTCTTTACAGACAAATCTAATTACGTACATGACGCATAAAATTTCTCACAATGGACAATAAGGCCTCAAGATTTGTGAAACGAGAAAGGTAGATGTTAGGAATTGCGGGAATGTTACCAGAGTATAGAGCTGTGGACCAAATATGACGGAGAACGAAGGAGGGTTTATCGACCAGAAACCGACAGATATAGGATGCAGTGGCGAGAACTGAACATAAGCAGCTGTATCCCTTTTGGATCAAAGATGACCGACAGTGAGTGACGAATTGTCGCAGACAGAGATATGAGCATACAAGGCAACAGAAAAACTTATAAACAGAGTAATAAGGTTTTGAAGTCTCATAAAATCCTGGAATATTTTGACCAGATGAGATATCACCAGTTTTCAAGAAGGATTCTCTTCAACTGAGTTGTGTTAATTATTGATTAGTAATTCCCGTTTGCTGTTCTTCTTAGCTGGAAAGATCGAACATTGCTGCCGAGTGGGTGAAGGAGAGGAAGGTAACTTAACCCTTTAAAGACGAAGCGTCTCTGTTTTATACAAGTACTCAGCGTGTACCGCGCTGTAAACACTCCCCATTTCGGTTATAAAAACCAATCTCTTAATGTTTTATAAGGCAAAAGTTGCTGTTTGTTCTGAGATCCGTACAAAACACATAAACGCAATGTGAGCGCCACGTAGAATTTTTTAATGTTAAACCTGGTCGTATGTAAATTTACCGCTAGGCTTTAAAAGGTTAAAGATCGCCACTGTCATAAGCATTTATATTTATAGACACACAGTCATTACCGCTCCGTGTCTCTCATAAACATACGTGTCCCGTGTGCTTTTTAACTTCATTCTAAATTAAGGATTTGTACAGTATATCTGCAGGCTTTCATGGCGACAAAATTCTATGAAGTCTGCTCGGGCTGATAGCCGTAACAGTTGTTTAAAAAGCTCCGACCTTTCAGAGACACACTCAGTCTCCATCGTCAGGGAAAAGTGATCTGGCTGAATCACTTTTCCCTGAGGATGGAGACTGAGTGTGTCTCTGAAACGTCGGAGGTTTTTAAACAATTGACACGGCTGTCAGCCCGAGAAGACTGCACATAATTATGTAGAATGTTAAAAACGTTTACAGCACTTCTGCTTCAATCTCGGGAAACCGAAGGTTCATCCCGGCCCAAATACTTAAATCAAGTCTTTTCTTTCCAAACCCTTTCGGATTTATTATTTACTAGCTTACCACCCTCTAATTTAAAATCTTAGCTATTGACAGCGTCGTTAAACCACAGGCAGGTACGAGTCATTAATTTCTTCTCATGATTTTTTTTCATGAACGATGGCCGAGATTAAGGGGGCGCGGATATACACCTGAATTTATTTTCTGGATTGACGCGCTAAGAAACGTGGGTCCCTGTGAGCGCCGGCAAAGTAACCAGTATTATACGGCTTTGGGAAAATATTATCCAATTTTCACCCCCCCCCCCCCTTCCGTGAGATCAGTAGGAATCGTAGTTAAGTTTTTCATTATGATTAAAAACTGGCTGCACACTATTTGGTGTTTGTATTAACTGTACTCAGATTATAAATCTTAGTGGAATTGTATTTGGTTCGTTATGAGGTTATTTAACAAAGATAAACCATGCACATATTTTTTAAAGACTCGACAGTTATAGTGGGCTTAGGTTTTTCCCTCTCGAGGCTTCACGATCATACTCAGACACACTACACTTGGTAGGACTCCTCTGGACGAGTGATCAGCCCGTCGCGGAGACCTCTACCTGACAAGACACAACACTCACAAGAGACAGATAACCACGCCCGCCCCCGGCGGCATTCGAACCCGTATTCCTAGAAATCGAGAGGCTGCAGAGCTATGCCTTAGACGGCCTGGCCACCGAGATCGGTGAAACATGTACGTAGCTATAAATAATCAGAGTTAGTAATTATAAGAACTGAACTGTAACAAGTGTGGTCATAGTACAGTGCATCACAGTACTACTGTCCGGTGTTTGCTTTTATGTCTGGAGGAAAAAAAAGATTCCGGTAATTGGTGTTCTAGACATTATTCGAAACAAAAACCCCCAGGATGCTGCAGACTAATCCTGCAGAACCCTGAGTGCAATTATTCAATAGTGATTTCCTTTAATACTCGTCAGGTCGTGTCAATTCTTCTGGCAGGACAGTCCAAGAAAGCTGCGAGTCTGCGGATTTAGACCCCACAGCAAATCGCACTGCGGTGTGCAGGGATTGTGACTCCCCCTCTACAGTCTACAGCCTGTATGGGTAAGGAATGTCTGTAGATAGGACGATAATATTAAACTGGCCTTAAAGAAGAGGGCGGGTAGTCGAATGAACTGATCTGACTCAAGACAGGGACAAGATGCGGCAGGTCAGGATCACGGCACTGAACGTTCCATCTGTACAAAAAGTAGGGAATCTCTTGACTGCCTGATCAATGATTTAGCAAGAAGGACTCTGCTGCATCGAGTTGCCTGGTTAGTTGTTTCGTGGAGAATGGATAAGAAAATATTTACATTGCACCGTAGTTCCCCAAGCAGGATTCTGCTGTATGGAATTAGAACACATGACGGCAAGGAGAAGGAAGACGACGAGAAAGACAATGAGGAGGAGGAGGACGAAGAGGAAAGCAAATTTTAGGGGGAGAAGAAGGAGAAAGTAGAGGACTCGAGAGAGGTGGAATACAGAAGCAGGAGAATTGAAAGAGTTTTTATTACGTGTGCCATTCCAAGGATGATTATTGAGCTATTGCATAAAATTGAACACAGCTGTGTAACAACAGTTTTGAATCGTCTGTGGTGTAGAGTGTCTTCGCATAAGCGCTAATAACGTCCGTATTTTTTAACCCTTTCTGGCCCTGTAACAGAACACTTTAAGAGCATCGAGTGCAGTTGAACTCCAGAGAGAATAGCTCTCCAGTACTGAGAGAATTCAGGTTATGTTGTTTATGTTTGCTGCAAGTTGCAAGAGACAGTTTGGAAGAGGGTGACTTATGGGGCTGACATATAAAATCGACTCTATACAAGAAACTTAGGGACACTGTTTAGACTTCACACTGCTACCCCATTTCGTGCCACGGGGCGAGAAATTTTGTTGCATCTAAACCGAAGAGCAGGAGCTGGAATAGCGCAGTCTGAATAGCGACCAGTAACGAGACTGACGGTCCTGGGTTCGAATCTCAGAAGTTTTCTCTTCTCCAAAACGGTTCAGTCAGGCAATGGGGCCAAGCAATAGCTCCCTTCAATGCGTACCGGGGTTACTTCCCGAGGTAAAGCGGCCGGGGCCTGACGCTGACGGCTAACATCCATCACCGAAGTTAAGAATGAGTAAAACTAAATATTGTCCCCCTGTATGGCATCGTGTTGAGGACAGGCATACTGAAATCAGAACAGAACATGGAGGCGGCGCGTTGGCCTCGGGCTTATGGCAGTTTATTGTACACACCCAGAATATGCTTTTGCACGGTAAGAATGGTTACGTGCATGCGCCACATTTTTCCATATACGTACATTGTCTTTATCTCATACAGTTTTGGTTGGAAAACTATTAGAGGGTTGCTCTCTCAGAAAAACAAAACGCATGTAGTAGGGTGACATTAAAATTTATCTTAAGGTTCAACCAACTTAATGGCGTCGGTAAGCGGTTCGGTTTCTGATACATATATTAATGACTGTTTTAAGAAAATATGAACCGAAACTTGGTTACACGTAAGATGTGTGGATGAACTTACATGCAAGGGTAAAATTATAATACAGGTCAATCTCTGCTGGAAAATATTAAATTTACTTAGGGTGAAATTAAGGATCCACAAGGGGAATTTAATTCACTGGGTTAGGAAACTGAAACTTTCCAAACAACTTTTATGGGAGATCCCTTGCGTAGCAGATATTAGGAATAAAGAAATAGGAAATGTATTGCAGCAATGCAAAATTTTTACCAAAATGTAATGGTATGTGGTTTTCCATAAACAAACAAGAAAGGAAAGATGCTCACGAGGCCTACAAAATTGGCTTAACAGAGATGTTACTAACAAAAAATACATTTAGTCATATTTTCAAATTCGAGTGGTCTTTGCTCAAAATAAACATAGGATAAAGAGACTTCTCTTTTCGTTCCATAACTTTAATGTTGTTTCACTATTAAGGATATTACAAAAGTTACACGTGCCCACCAAATTACACCCGCGTGACTTCAGGCTTCCGTTGCGATGTAGAGGATATCTGCGCTCTTCTGAGATGTTACGCAGCCTAGAGTGGTAATTCTGTATCGACGTTTCGGGACAACATATCTGTCCCATCTTCAAGGCTCAAGAATTCTTGACACTTGAAGATAGGACCGATAAGTACGCTGGTTGGAAATAATTTGTTTCGTATATCATGGGTTTGGAAGATTCACGCAGTGTACTACGTGGGTGGCATTTTCGATGTGATCGAAAAAGGGGACAAATTAATTTTACATGGAAAGCAGACTTTCATACACACCTCATGTCCGTGACGATTTTAGGCCTTTGCCAAAACTTAAATTATTAGCTGTGACATATAGCGCCAACTTATTCCAATGATTTTTTTGACCATGATGCTCTATTGAATGGTGGTGGGGGAAAGAACAAAGTCCTCAGTTTCATTGTGGTTGTTCCTGTAGATGTGTGGTTAGAGGTATGGTTCGGGAGGCGTCTCTTGTAATCCCCCTGCCTTACACTGCACCTTACCCTTATCGTTTGGAATAGTCGCCATATATTTTCACTGACCCACAAAACAACAGTTTACTATATCCTTACTTTAAATCAAGTTTTGCGTGTAGTTTTAAGGGTAGAATATCCCAGCTCTAACAAGTACGAAAGAGAAGGGAACGTGAAATATAAACCAGCAGTTAAGGCAAAGCGGAGTTTCCTGCCGTGATTGGTTTTCTTTTCCAGTTGGGTAAGCTTACCCATTTCTCTGAGCCATATTTCTTACATTTTCACGTGTGCCAGGCGGTCGGTAGCACACACCTGTAATTGCTTTCTAGCTGCACGAATGACCACGTCGCACAGGAAGTGTAACATTTCCTGCCATTGTATATAAAATTGATGTTCTTAGAAAGAACAAATAATTAAGTGAAACACAGAAGTGAATTATTTGATGATTTATATTATAGTGGCAGCAGTAGAGAGGATAGGGTGTTGCGGGGAATATGTGAATATAATGAAAAGGAAATACCTTTAGAGGAGTTTAGACAAAACTGCATAATATGGAGTCCCCATAATTCGTACTCTTTATCAAATATCGTAAGGGTCATTCAACTGGAGGTTAAGGTAGGCGTGACATTTAGCACGAATAAGAGAGACGTCTCATTCAAAACTTTAATAGACAGGTCTAAAAAGAGAGATTGCGTGAGCTATAAGCGTAGATGGGCGTTGAAATTTTCCATATTGTAAATTAAGTAACAAGGCATGACTGCATAGGGACTGTAGGGGCATAGTTCTACGCATTCTTAAAGTTGGTGTCGGAAGGAGTAGAACAGCCAGCTTCAAAACCCACCAGTTTACCTTTACTTAAGAGCTCCCGTTCCCCACTGAATAGGAGGCTCTGTGGAACTGAGAGATGGCATTCCAGAGCGGCAGAATCTAAGGGACGGCAAAATGAATACCTTAAATTAAAAAATGATTTGTGCCCTCAAAAAAGTTTAAATTATTGAGCTAAATAATAAGAAATTACATAAAGAAATAAATTAGATTTTTTCTAAAGTTCGCAAATTCTGCTAGGCGCAGTCGTGATTATTCGCGTCGAGGGCCAAGCAACCTATGTCACTGCTTCTAACCAGCAGTCGGCGTTACGCATGCAAACCCTAGTGGCGGTCCTTACAGGTGAGTTTAAGTATGCGAATCCCAGCGGCAGTCCCTAGAGGTGAATTTAAGTACGCGGATCCTAGCGGCAGTCCCTACAGGGGAAGTTAAGTATGAGAATCCTAGCGGCAGTCCCTACAGGTGAAGGTAAGTATGCGAATCCTAGCGGCAGTCCCTACAGGTGAAGGTAAGTATGCCAATCCTAGCGGCAGTCCCTGCAGGTTAAATTAAGTATGCGAATCCTAGCGGCAGTCCCTACAGGTAAAGTTAAGTATGTGAATCCTAGCGGCAGTCCCTACAGGTGAAGTTACTTTATTTTTAAAAGGTCCAGATACTTTTGTATACCTCGAACGTCGACCGGGACACCTAAAATTCTGAGATTTTCGTGAATCCTTTATTCTCTGTAGGGGAATAATTGACTGCCATCTGTAATTACTACAAAAACCCTTCCTTCCACATCCATTCCTTTTCATTATTGACTGCCGTCCAAATATTCAATACTAAATAATCAGAGTTACTGAACACGCTGTTAAATGAACTACAGAAAAATACAATTCGTAGGATCAGGTGATGGCATTTTCAGCGAAATAATTTATGGCAATATAAGACGTTTAACCAATTTCATTTTCATATACATATAATACGTGACTTGTATGTAAAGTTCATATATAGTCACGAAATTGCACTTTGCTGTATTCTGCAAGCAGTAGCTCCAAACTTATGCAGATGTTCCTTGTAAAACACTCCTGCCCTCTACCACTGCGCATTAAAGCTTATTTCTGCAGGCAGGAAACACTGTTTGTTTTATCTTTGTAAATGTTCACACACTGCATAGTGAATAGAGGTCCATTACGCGTCATATACGTCAAAATTATAAAGAATAGAAGAGAGATGTTTTGCATACACAAACTCTACCATGCACACCATTTATGGCTACTTTTCTACGCTGACGTCCCTCTCTTTCTCTGTCCCATTTTAGCATTACCCCCTCCATCTTTGATACTGTATTTCCATCTCCCTATTCCCCTTGATCGTATTTGGAGGTATTCAACACGTCTCTAGGGCGCAGTTTTCAAGCCCCAAACCTGAACATTTCCCCGCCTCGCAGATATCTCAAAAGACTGGTCTTCCTCAGACCCATTACTGCGTTTCGGTCCACTGAATGTGCATTCGTGCGATTAATGGCTAGGCCTGGGAAAGGAGCACATTCTGTTCAAACTTTGCCACTTTCCTGCATGCCATTCTGCCCTTTTGTTCAATTTATCTCTATTTGTAATCAATTATTCTCGGGAGATCAAAAGCATCGGTACGCGACACAGTTCCGGCTTCTGAAAACTACAGGTATCCGTCATTTTGTGGCCGATAAACTGAGTGACATAAATTGGCCAATATAGAGAGTGTAAGTTGAGGCTATAGCGAAAGTGATGTACATCCGGTGACATGTTACCAGCCTTTCCCATGCCTAGTGTTTAGCAATACTGTATTTGCTATATTTCTGTCTGTGGAAAATCACTAGGCGCAGTGTTTTTCCTACATAATACGTAACCTTCATACAACTCAGATTCGGTAGACAGAACTTCGTCTGTACCAGAGTTGGGGCTGCCTTTGGATACGAAGTACTTTAAAAGACGCTTTCTGCCTCTCATAATTTTTTACCAGTCCAAAGTTACAGCTTTAACCCTTTAAAGACGAAAAGCGTGCGTTTCATATAAGAACTCAGTGCGTACCGCGCAGTAAACACTCTCCACTTCGGTTATAAAAACCAGTCTCTTAATGTTTTATAAGGCAAAAGTAGCTGTTTGTTCTGAGGTCTATCCAAACACATAAATGCAATGTGGGCACCACGTAGAAATTTTTAATTTTAAAACTGGTGGTGCGTAAAGTTACAGCTAGGCTTTAAAAGGTTAATAAAGAGGTTCATCAGCACAAACACAGATATAAAGATCTAATACAGCCCATTTCATATTGTTAAAGGAATATCAGTGGACGAATTTAGACTCCTCACACTAGAATAAACCAACTCAATGATGCTTCGCGTGGATGTGGCAGTGAGTGATGTCAGCACTTTAGCTATCTTACGGAGTTCCTACATCAATGTTGCTCGACTTCGAATCCGTAAGTACGTACGTTGCTGGATCATGGCAGCTATGCTAACCCTTTCCTCTCTTCTACAATATATCGTTGCAACAGAAAATTTAACTCTCCTCTGTCTTCTCGTAACACAGCTTTATCTTTCCTCTTTTCTTGGAACATGCATTTTATCTTTTCTCCTTCTTCTTGCAGCACACAGTATATTCCTACGGTACACAGTAATTTTCTCATACCCATAATTGTTTCTGTCCGGGCTATGCCTGGGATACAATTCAGCATTTTCAAACAGCTGAAAGTTACAAAGCACCGTAATTTTAATATAAATAGCCCTCGATTAACCCTTTAAAGACGAAGCCTATCTGTTTTATATAAGGACTCAGTGCGTACCGCGCTGTAAACACTCTCCACTTCGGTTATAAAAACCATTCTCTTAATGTTTTATAAGGCAAAAGTTGCTGTTTGTTCTGAGATCCGTACAAAACACACAAACGCAATGTGGGCACCACGTAGAATTTTTTAATGTTACACCTGGTCTTATGTAAAGTTACCGCTAGGCTTTAAAAGGTTAAGATCAGTGATGACACAGTATTGAATTATACGGCTTTATAGCTGTTAGGGGCATGCTGGTACAGCCGTCTTCAAATTATCAGCTTCAATCAAATCAGAAACTACGAATGTAAGAATGTACCACTGCATGCAGTTTTTCGTGCCTTTCCGCGCGACGTCATAATACGACCAATCAGAGCAACAATTAAAAAAAAATACCGTACTATTGCAGTGTTGTCTTTTCTGTAGCAGGCACGCCGTACCGCTGGCTCGTCAGTTAAGCCTAGCCTATAATTTTAACACAGTGTTACTGCATGCAGACCACAACAGAGGCCTGTACTTGGCAACGTGCAGTGTAGGCTACGTGACCCCGCCTCTATATTTCGATTACAACGCTGCGAATATTAGAGACCCACGGGCTTTGAAAGTAAGTCAGACGCATTTCGGACACCTAAATTACATCGCACGGTAACGTTATAAATTGCGGCTTAAAACATGAATGCGAACTAACTGTGATGAATGATCTGTCTTTACTAATTACTCACTGTTCACAGCACACTGGTGCGCAGCCAGGCACACGTAATCATTTATAAAATATTATCGGGGATTAGTTAATAATCTGTAACAGCATAAAATTAAACATGCAAACATGTGATAAGTTCTGGGTGAAAGTTTATAGGTTCTGTTCAAGAACAAGATTCTGGAGTGGCTTCCAGTACTAGAATATACACCACGGTTCAAAAAGTTTGGAACAGCAATTCGTTTCGTTTCGTAGTCCTTATCTCTTCTACCTACTCACAGTAGGTGTCGAGGTTTTTGTTTTTCACTTGACCACACTGAAACACACAACAGTCGGTAGGACTCCTCTGGACGAGGGATCGGCCCGTCGCAGAGACCTCTACCTGACAACACAAACATTCACAAGAGCCAAAGATCCATGCCCCTGGTGGGATTCGAACCCACGATCCCAGCAAGCGCTGGGCCGCAGACCTACGCCTTAGACCGCGCGGCCACTGGGCATCGGTTGGAACAACAATTAGGGCACTGAAATAAAAATGCGTGACGAAATTAACTCTTTAAAGACGAAGCTTATCTGTTTTATATAAGGACTCAGTGCGTACCGCGCTGTAAACACTCTCCACTTCGGTTATAAAAACCAATCTCTTAATGTTTTATAAAGCAAAAGTTGTTGTTTGTTCTGAGATCCGTACAAAACACATAAAGGCAATGTGGGCACCATGTAGAATTTTTTAATGTTAAACCTGGCGGTACGTAAAGTTACCGCTATGCTTTAAAAGGTTAATAGCAATTTAATTTCGGTGAACTCTTGCTAGAGCTACTGCAGCATCTTCTCTTTCTGTATTATATTAAAACATAAAGAATAAAAAATAAATCTGTAATTTTACCTGCTGTTTTATATGAGTATGAAACTTGGTCTAACATTTTAATGGAAGGACGTAAAATAAGGATGCTTAGACAGCAAAGTACTCAGAGTTAAGAGTAGAAACCTAACATAGCTGAAGTAAGCTAAACCCGGGGGCCGGGCCAAGGCTCAGGTGGTTGGCCATATCTACAGACCTCCGCATGTCTTTATGGCGTGGGCAGAATCAGCTTTACCTTTACGCTGGGGGAAACTGGTATACATTTTCATTTTTTCATACGTAACGTCTTATTGGAAAGCCATTTTTGCAGAAAGGTTCCTCTTAAAAAAGCCGAACCTAGCAACCATCTTCACAATATCAAGCGGGTATTTGCGAAGCAAATTCTTCGGTAAAAATATTATAAGGAATTACAATACAAAACAGGTAAAAGTATAGGTAAAATTGTCACTGTGCTTGCCATGAAGGCATATGGGGAGTGAATACATGGCTCCATACATTCTTAAACCCAACAGCAGAAGTAAGCGCGTAACTGGCTTCAAGGATCGGCTGCTTTAACTGCAGAAAAAGAGTCCCCGGTACCAATGAAATATTAGGCTGGGGGGGGGGGGGTGGCCCAGTGCCGGTCTGAACACTTACAAGAGAAGAAAAATTTCGTCCTCTGCCTGGAATGCTAGCACGGCTTTTTGGACGTGCATCCTTATCCTAGTCATTGCACCTGCTTGGCTGTCCTGTCTCCATTAAGGAGTTAATATGAGGTAAAAGAAATTTAGGCACGCAATAATGTTCCTGTGTTTGCGGGCATGACGCCCCCAAGACCTTCTACATTATCGCTTTCGAAAATCGAAAATAGAGTTTTAGTTTAAACTTTTAAAGCCTAGCGGTAACTTTACATACCACCAGGTTTAATATTAAAAAATTCTATGTGGTGTCCACATTGCGTTTATGTGTTTTGTACGGATCTCAGAACAAACAGCAACTTTTGCCTTATAAAACATTAACAGACTGGTTTTTACAACCGAAGTGGAGAGTGCTTACAGCGCGGTACGCACTGAGTCCTTATATAAAACAGATACGCTTCGTCCTTGAAGGGTTAAAGCATTCCATGTCCGTGCACTGTATTATACAAAAACACTAATCACCAACAAATGCAAAAAGAGAGTTTTATCATCAATTGTAACACACTCCTACATGTTTCGACCTTGCTGGGTCATCTTCAGGGAGAACTTTTTTGTTATCAGTACACTAAGGTTGCACTTTATAGTTGAGTGAGAATGTGCTGTTGACTGTGTACTGCGTTGTTTTCGGAGGCGTGAACTCTCCGCAGTTCGGGCTTGCACTGCAGTGCAGTGCAAGCCCTGGCCTGCAGGCCGGGATCGCAGTGAGTTTACGCCTCCAAAAACAACGCAGTACACAGTCAACAGCACATTCTCACTCAACTATAAAGTGCAACCTTAGCGTAACGATAACAAAAAAGCTCTCCCTGAAGATGACCCAGCAAGGTCGAAACATGTAGGAGTGTGTTACAATTGATGATAAAACTCTCTTTGTGCATTTGTTGGTGATTAGTGTTTTTGTAGAGCTTTTAGGTTCAGAATACTGCACTGTGTGCAATCAACTGAACTCCTGTGGCGGACAGCGTTTCTGTCTGTTCTTCCGCTAACAGTTTTCAGCTCGGACGTTTTGGAGGGACATTAATTGGCTTTGATATCAGACGTTTTTCAAAATGTTGCAGAACTATTTAGATTTTGAAGATGATTGACAATTAAAGGACTACACTTTTACAACACAGTGAATTGAAGAGATAAAAGCTGTAGGAATTACAGGGTTGTAAAACTCTATGGAGATTTTATGATTTTCTTTAAGAATCTCAGCGTTCCGGTCATTGATTGATCGTGACAGAAAATCACCCAGGCATTACAGGCTAAAAGAAAACGGCATTAATATTATAAAGGGAAACGTTAGGGTAAAGTAAGTATAAAAATTCAGTTCGTACATCTATTATGAAGACCGACATAACAAAGCTGTTCAGGGACATAACAGCACTTCGTTCAAAGGCTCAAACGAAACACATCACTAAAAATCCGTGCAGAAAAAAGGGTTCTTGAATAGATTGTATAAATATTTACCACCGAGCTTCAAATGATTACAGCTGCCGATCTGTGTATAGGTTAGCAACAAAATGTACCTTCACACACCGTATTTATGCTGGGAAAACATGTTGCATTCTTTCCTTCTGAGTATGGGCAGAAATGTGAAAAAAGCACCAAAAGTAAAACGCGACAAAATACGCACACTTCCAGCGCAGTTATAAACCCCCATTTCACTGTGCGTCCATCATGACAAGACTCCACCCTCATATATGTGTATGACAAGGACTCAGCAATTATGACGGATTAAAGCAAGGATTTCCTATCACTTAGCCGCTGATGACCAAGTGCCAGTTTATAGTAAATTCCTTTGCTCAGTTTTAATGAAAGTGTCAAAAGGAGACGTGTGCATATGCGTGACATTTATGATTAATACGTATTTTCCTTTTTTTTTCCAGATCTGATGGCATAACTTATTTATTTTGAGCGCCATTATCCTCTTACTCTTCCGATGGATTTTCATCTCTCACATTCCACAGAACAAAACTGGCCAAACGAACAATTTATCAGATCCAGTTATTTATTATTATTATTATCATCATCATCATCATCATCATCATTAGTTACACGATTATTTGCAGAGAAGATGCTGATACACTAACACGGAGCGCCGGAAAAACAAGTGCTATATTAAACGCAATGAGAACACCGCGGGAAAACATCAAATATTAAACAAAATGCTGATGGCCTATGTCAGATATATTTGTGGCCTCAATGGAGGTTATGCTGTTGGTTAATGTCGGGGATGTAGCTCAGTGGCAGAGCGTTTGTTTTGCATATCAAAGACCCGGGTTCGATCTGCAGCAACTCCATTACATTATTTTTTTCGTGACAGGTGGCTACTGTACCATCTACCTTAGAGATCAAGTCAGCCACTAACGGAAGATAAGCCATCTATTATCTCGGTTTCAGAGCGAACATTACCACGCTGTACAGGAATATTCTTCTGTAGTAAAAACGTCATTCGTTGAATGACCGTTGACAGAAGGAATGGACACCGCTGCTACAGTAAAATGTAAAAACACGAAAAGTAAAGGTATTAATAATTTGCAACACCAGTAGAATCTAGGTTGATACCATCTGACATCTAACTATCGGAGAAATACTGCTTGATCCTTGAAGATGGAGTCTCTAGGCTGTTCCGAAACGTCGAAAAACTGCAAAAATATGCTGTGTAACAATTTAGAACCCGAAGATCTCAAATTTAATGTAGGCCCAATAATAAATTTTTCGTGAAATTAAAACGAAACAAAAAACAAGAAAAATAAAGACGACAACATTAGTAACGGCACTATAAGCATTTGGAATACAAAACACGAAATTTGGCTTTGTCGGTTCGGTTCGGTTTAGTTCGGTTCTGTTCGGAGTTTACTGTTGTGCAGATAAGGGTGTGACAGAGGGAGAGGCCCTCCTATGGACGCCTCAATGGGTAAAAGGACACACACACATATACGCATAAAACGAAACAGACTGACAGAGAGATAGTTTGAAACAGAAACAAGTAGATACAACTTTTTGCCCTGTCTCATTATTTTACACCACAGTTAAAACGCAGTGTGTCCGTCTTATTGTACTTCCGAGAGAAGCGCTTTATTGGACAGGAAGCCTGCGTCTGCCAGACGTTTAGAGCAACATGAAACTCTCCTAAGCTAAGTTAAAACGTAGGGGGAAAAATACTCCACTTTCCTGGTGGATTAAATCATCCAACGGGATGAAGTTCCGGTGACAGGTCCCCTGTTAGGGACGCGATAAAATGGACAGTCCCTATGTTTGCATAATGCTTGTTCATCGTTTTGTCATGCCCCTTAATTAATATTCCGTCATTTGCCGACTGTCAGGAGTAAGGTATATTATCCGTTACGAGTTCCTCATTCTGCAACTTCCCTAGAACTGGTCTGGGTAACCGGTAATTCTGACATCGATTTCGGTGTTCGTTGTATGTATGTATGTATGTATGTATGTATGTATGTATGTATGTATGTTGTATGTATGTATGTATGGAGATACACACACACACACACATACACACTCATACATGTAGAGTAACAGATAGACACATGTAGACAAACAGACAGGCAGGCAGACAGAGGCATCGATTTGCATACAGAAAAGAGAGGGCATGTATGATACATTATTTAACATAATCATCAGACAAGGTGATAAATATTTTATGAACATTGTTTGTGACTGGCAAATATAGACATACATCTAAGTGAATACTACGCATGATTGTGTTTCACCTCGAACTGAATTGACCAGACACAAAATATTTACCTCCCTCTCCGAAACCCTATTATGGGTTTCAAATTCAATAAATATTACGGTCGTGTACGAAATGTGTGCATTTTGTGACCAGGGTTACACGTATTGCGTTCATTTTTATAATTTAGTGGTTGTACATAACCACAGGATTTCTGCCCCACGAGTTGAGGTCTATCTAGCCACCGCAGAGCATCTGAAGCTTTATATACACACCCACAGCGAGTGTTGCATGAAGTGAATAGAGTAGTTTTTCCCTCTCTCCCGAGGTTAAGAATGCTAGGGGGGACATATATACTCCACTAATGCCCTCATGGTGTGCACAAGGGCAACTTTACCTTCACGTTTTAAGTCATCACAGCCCTGTTGTTAATGTTACGATTTCAAGAACAATATTACTTCTTTTATAAAAGAACGTGAAACGTAGAATTTCATTCTTTTGTTCTTATACCTTACGGTTTTAAACATACCCCTCCGAATATGTTCTTATTAAAACGCATGCCCAGGTCAACAGCCAACTGTTTGCTGTATATAATTGTGCTGTGAATATGTCGTCAAAAATTAACTGTTCTTCTGGACCGCACCTTTTTATTTTCATACACGTTTAAATGTACCACACAAAAAGATTCTAGGGGAATCAGTAAAAGGCATGGGTTAAAAATATACATTGTTTCTCTTTATTGCTCATTCCGTGCTTTGCCAATAACCAGTTCGCAACACTCAGGCCAACAAAGTGCACTATGTTGTTACTTATATATATATATATACATCAGGGCTGTGGAGTAGGAGTCGGAAGGAATTTTATGTAGGGTCGGAGTCGGAAGTAATTTTTAGGTGGAGTCGGAAGTAATTTTTAGGTGGAGTCGGAGTCGGAAGTAATTATTAGGTGGAGTCGGAAGTAATTTTTAGGTGGAGTCGGAGTCGGAAAGAATTTTTAGGTGGAGTCGGAAGTAATTTTTAGGTGGAGTCGGAAAGAATTTTTAGGTGGAGTCGGAAGTAATTTTTAGGTGGAGTCGGAGTCGGAAGTAATTTTTAGGTGGAGTCGGAGTCGTAAGGAATTTTAGGTAGAGTCGGAGTCGGGAAGTAATTGTTAGGTGGTGTCGGGGTCGGAGTCGATAAAAATGTACCGACCGCGTCTCCGACCTCAGTCTAAAATCTTATCTAGATACTCCATCTCCAGAGCCCTGATAGCTACAGTAACCATTAGACTTCTACTTAAATATAGGTTATAATTCTAAACAGTAGCCTGATGATTCACGTGGTGGCAAAGAAATGTCTTATAGGTTTACTGTTGTCAATACATATTGAGATTTTACGAAGGGGTCGGAGTTGGAGATCTAAAAATTGAGGAGTCGTAGTCGGAGCTTTTGCGTACCGACTCCACAGCCCCGATATATATAACATCACACTGAACATTCCTACATGTTCCGAAACATGTAGGAATGTTCGGTGTGATAGCGTTGGATATTAACGCACAAAATCATAAACAGTGATTCAAGCTAAGAGGCTGTGTCATGGCCGGCATCACCCATATTCAGACCTACGTTTCGTTAATTGTACCTACGTTGATAATTTGCAATGAAGGACCACGTATTTCCATAGCGCAGACATCTTCACGTTAACAGTTTCCTGCCTTGTATGGTACCCGAAGTTTACCCAACGTTTCCCTAACTGTCTAGCAGTAGATCGTGTCTGCAACCAGACGAATTATACAAACCCACGTACTCACACGTATTTCAGCCACGTTTTTCTACAATCTTCGTAGAGATTTTTTAAAATCGACTCTTAATTCAAAGATTTATGTCGGTAATTTTTATGAATTTGTCTTCTGTTCTGTACCTGGTTCATTCAAGGCTAGAGTGACTCGCTTTATTTATCCACCTTGATGTCTGACAAAGAGCACAAATTATGACGCTCCACATTATGTAATTTCCTTCAACACCATATTGCATCATTTCTTTTAGATCAAAATATTCCTCTCAGAATCAAAATCTCAGGCTCGCTCATTGTGCTATATATTCTCCCCTTAGCGTGACACCCATATATATATATATATTGCCAATATTCTTGACAAAGTATAAGATCTAATTTTCCGCTACTTCGAAACTAAAAAATATTGATATCGACTTATCTACAAACCTGTAGGAAACTCAGGTTCTGAAACCAATAAAATACCTGCCATTATCAATACTGCGTCGATGTAATGACATATGGCACATCAGATCAGAGAATATGAAATTGAAAATACAGAAAGTGACGTTGCTCTGAGACAGCATTAAAGAACACAGACGATAATACGCCAAAACTCAGAGAAATAAAATAGGAATATGCTAGGAAAACTGTGAAGTGGCTTAAAGAAGCAGATTCATAGATCTGGTAGTGACACAGCTGGGCGAGTAATTCCATGCTATACGAAATCCACAAGTCCTGTTTCATGTCTACAAAGTCTCAGCATTGGACACTATCCTGAGTCACTTCGATTAAGTCTAGTCGTTTTACTTTACAAGATCATTTTAATATTATGCTCCCTTCTACACTTTGTTCTCTCTAGTGTTTTCATTTGGCAAAAAGTTAAGTGCAACCTAGAACAGCGCATGAAGTCCCAGAGGAGGAGTATAGGTATAGCTCAACTCCTTCTTTAACCTCGGGGCTAGATGAGGGCAGGTGGTTAAAGCCACGATCCGGGGGCTTTACCCCCGGGGATGATACCCGGTACCCATTTTACAGGAGGCTGGGTGGGCCCCAGGGCCGGTCTGGAGGGGAGGGCAAAATGTCATCCCCACAGGGATTCGATCCCCTGACCGCCCAGCCCGTAGCGAGTCGTTATACAGACTACACTGTCCCGGCCCGCGTGTTCGATTCGCTGGAAGGGTTTCAACCCAATTTTTTGAGAATCTCCTTTTCCACATGTGATAAAAGTTCATTTTATTAATGACCTTCAGAATTTTTTGTCAATGATTTGTTCTTCACATCAAAATCACTTGGGCGCTGTCCACGGCCTGATACAAAGTTATATGTGTGCATTACACGACCGTTCGAACGCAAACTACGTCACATGTCAAAGGGATCTACATATTATTTTTGTTGAGAACAGTGACAAAGTTGGGGGCGGAATCCAAAATTCTGAAAAAGGGAGTACATTCAAGGATAATCAAATTTAAATTCTTGATTGAATCACCCTTATAAACCTACTATGAAATGGTTATTGAAATCAAAATGTAAGGCAGATATTTGATGATTTAGTTACCACTGCGCTGAAGACTTGTGGCAAGGCTTTAGAAGTCTCTCATTGAAGACTCCCTTAGTCTAACACATTCTACAGTTCAGTATGTCATTTTTCTTGTCTGACGATCGAGACTGATTCAAAACGTTGCAGGTTATAAGTTCATTGTCCATATTTCACTGACGATGAAGGACAGTAGCTACAGAGCAATAATTTCCGTCCTTGTACTTTACATTCATCATATCGTGTAGTAAAAATTTCCAAGACGTTAAAAGCTACGGCGATGTGATAGGCTGCTTTGATGGTTGCGGAAAGGAAGGGGCAGACTCTTCAGACTTGTCTTTGGGGAGGGAAGAACGTACGGTAGTTTTTCAATATCTTGGTGGGAATCGTGGTTACTGTCATCACAAAACAGAAGACGATGGAAGAAGAGCTGGAATTCGCTTTTTTTTTGTCGATTGGCACCTTCCTCTTTCCCAACTCTTCACTCTTGTTTCTACAGTCTGAATTTGGAGTGCGCCATATTGCTACTTTAACCTCGCTCTTTCAAGCACATTCTGAAGATAAAGATAGGAAACAAAACTTCCTTTTTCAGTTCTTACACTGCAGGCTTAGAATATACTGTTTACGGATTTAAACTCAGAAAGTTACAACACTCCTTTCCCAGCTACAAAGTCCATTTAACATATTCAGAAACGCGAAACTTTCAACAGCTGTTGAAATAAAGGCAAGACGTGAGATCGGATTTCAGTGACATTTTAAAAGCTTCTAATAAAGAAGTGAAATAAAGGCTTCTCAGCCTTCCAAAGTTCGTAAAATCTCTCTTCCTTCCATGGAAATATTTTGCTGAGATGATTTGTTACCGACATTAATATAAAAGACTGGCAGACTGGCTCATAAATTAATCACTTAACTACCTGGTTAAAAAAACAAGAGAGGCAGTGTGGGTATAACGCAACATTGAGGCGCCTTCATGTAACCATTGTTGCTGTGGAAAAGCAACAAATATTAAATGTTATGAGTGTGTGCCTGTATTCTTGTCTTATTTACCCAGAATGCAAGCCGCTTCTTTGTTACGTCGTATCATATTTTCATTTGTGGCCTGTTCGGTTGTACCATATTTTTCCACATTACCACATAAAAGGCAGAATTTTGTCTTTTGATTTTCTCTGCAACTTCTCTCCGATATATTTCTCAGTCTAAGAAGAATTCAGTGAGATATTATAAAAAATATACACAGGTCTTCATGTAATATACCTGTTTCAAATATTCATCGAACTTGAATTTTGTCCAAAATTTCTCGAAAAACGTTCAAATGTAAAATTTAATGAACACCAGTCCAGTGGCAGCGGAATTGTTCTACGCGTATAGACAAGTAGACGGACAGACATGACGAAGCTAAGAGTCGCTTTTCAAAATTTTGAGGACGCCCCTAAAAACTAGCTAGCTAATTGCCTGGCGCAGAGTATCTGCTGAAACGATAACATTTTATAAAGAGATACAACAGAAAATTTCTAACAACATGATGAAGGAGATATTGGAATTTCGACTCGGTTATTAACAATGAAAATTAGACTCTCAAGCGATAAGATGGCAACATACACAAAGGTAATATTAACCCTTTAAGGTGGAAAGGTAGCACGATTTAAAGGCGCAGTTCGTACCGCACAGGAGACAATTCACCTCATTTATAAAAACCAAAGAGGTAATGATGTGGTGGGAAAAAATCGCAGTTTTTTCTGAGATCCATAAGAAAACACTCTTTGGGCAGAATGTAGATGTTTCGAATGTTAAAATCGGTGGTAGATAAAGTAACTACTATGTTATAGAGGGTTAATTACACATCTCTTGAAATAGATTGGAATGCCTGGAATTTAAGAACCGAGATATACAATAGTTAGACCCGTGTCGTCTGGATTAGGGGCATTATATTTTCGTGTAATCCTGAAAACTGGGCAGCACTTATTCACAAACGTTGGCAGCCACGTACGAAACTACCGGTTGTCACAATCCAGACAACCAAAATAAATACAAAATCTCACTTTCCTGAATATCTCAAATTTCACATCAGTTTTAGGATGTCTTCATATAGAATAGGATGGTCAATTTCTAGAAGAATATAAATGGTACAAACATTCCTCCGATACGAAGTAAAAATATAACTTAAGAGAATTAAAACCCTTACTGCATTATTCATCAGACTGTGAACATTATGTTTTGTATGAGAACTCATTATAACCCGGGTGTTCAAATCGAGAAGAATGAGATGAGCGAGGAATGTGGCACTTATGGGGAAAGGAGAGGTGCATACAGGATTTTGGTAGGGAGACCTGAGGGAAGGAGACCACTTGGGAGACCGAGGCGTAGATGGGAGGGTAATATTAAAATGGATCTTCAAGAAGTGGGATGGGGGCATGGACTGGATTGAGCTGGCTCAGGATAGGAACAGGTGGCGAACTCTTGTAAATGTGGTAATGAACCTTCCCATTCTATAAAATGCCGGGAATTTCTGTTAGATTCTCAAGAGGGAGTCTGCTCCAAGGAGTTAGTTATTTATTAGAACTCATTCCTTTTGTTGTGGGAAGTTTCATTCGTGTCAACACTGCAAAGAAGACATGAGTCCTATAATTCGTTAGACGGCACTGACCAGTAGCGTAATATTATTTTCACCAATGACCTAATATATTGTATCCTAGACAGACGTTTTTGGGAAGATGATAAACGCACATCTGGTCAAGATTTTCCCTGCGATTTATAAAACCCGCTATAAATTCTGTGAGCACATGAATACTGAATATTACTTAAGGTTTACTCATTAAAAGCCTTGCCTAAAATAACTTGAAAAGGTATTAAAGCAACGCCCCGCTCTGCTACAATTGTCGGGAAAATGGTTGCCTGTCTGGCTGTCCGCTCCGTGTTAGCATACTTTGCTTTGTTTGTACAAGCCTACGCAAGGATTTGTCTGTTCGTCTGACAACATAACACTAATTACTCTGATTTGTTTTTGCTGGAAAATCCTATGATAAAACGTTAGGACGCAAATCTCTATTTATCGCTTTGTAAACCCTACATCAGAATGCATACAAAAATATCAGCTTGTCTCAGAAGCAGAGACATTGCGCTTGCTACTTGCCATAACATTCGAGTTTCAGTTTGGTGGTCGTGTGGAAGTAATTATTCTGTGACGAACTATCTAAAGCACATGAATATTGAACTCAATTTCTGTCGAGCAGAAGTTAGGGAAGGATGTGAAGTGACATGTAATTGGGAGATAAGTTACTTTCTTCCATTTTATAGATTGTTACTGAAATGAAGACAAATAGGAGGACATTCAGATGTGATATTCCCAAGTATTTCGATTCGAGTCTGTAACAAAATCTGAGTCAGCTCTTTGACAACCGAAATATTGCTGTGAGCGACTGAATTCTCTAACCCTTCAAAGACGAAGCATATCTGTTTTATATAAGAACTCAGTGCGTACCGCGCTGTAAACACTCTCCACTTCGGTTATAAAAACCAATCTCTCAGTGTTTTATAAGGCAAACGTTGCTGTTTGTTCTGAGATCCGTACAAAACACACAAACGCAATGTGGGCACCACGTAGAATTTTTAATGTTAAACCTGGTCGTACGTAAAGTTACCGCTAGGCTTTAAAAGGTTAAACAAATCTAAGCGGCATAAGGAAGCTTTCGCTGTAAATTTCAGCAAAAATTTAACTTTGCAAGGTGTATGCATGCGTGCGTGCGTGCGTGCGTGCGTGCGTGTGTGTGTGTGTGTGTAGTCTTTTATCCTTCCTTCAGGTAACCCATTAGACCCCGTCCATGAAGGTGGTTGCATTTATTACTCAAAGTCTTTTTGGAGAGGGACAGAGAACAAAACAGTCATTTTTAAATATATACACAGCATTGAGGCGCCTTCATGTAACCACTGTTGCCTTCGACAAGCAGTAAGTGTTACATACTTTGAGCGTGTGTCTGTAGCCTTATTTATCCAACAAGCAGTGTGCATGCGTCGTATCATATCATTATCTGCGGCCTCTCTGGTTCTACCACATTTTTTCACACATATCATAACGACACGATTTTGGAAAAAAGTTACCGAAAATAAAAAGGGTGTTTTGATTTTCTCTAAAACCTCTATGAAGCATTTCTCATTCTAAGAAGAACTGATTGAGATATTATTATATATGTACGTACGTCTTAACGTAAAGTATCCCTTATTCTTGTCAGATCTTAATAAAACTTGAATCTTCTGAACAGATTTTCGAAAAATATTCAAATATGAAATTTCATGAAAATCCATCCGGTGGGAGCGGCGTTGCTCCATGCGAGCAGACAGACGTACAGACAGACGGACAGACAGATGTACAGACGGACAGACAGACGGACAGACAGACGTACAGACAGACGTACAGACAGAGGGGAGACATAACGAAGCTGATAGTAGCGTTTCGCAATTTGCGAATGCACCTAAAAAAAAAAGGGACAAAAGAAGGAAGATAGAACAGACAGAATACATGAAAACAATATATAAATAAGTGCACACAGTAGCAAGAAGTTAAGCTGATCTATGGCTTCTCGGACGTCCCAGAAGGGGAATAAGAAATCAAGTCCGGAACTGCGTAACAACCATAAAATAAATTCGAAATAGGAAAAGCTTTCTTTTGAAATACGAATTTAGCCATCAGGGACTCTTCTGACATTCAGAATGTCTTTTCACAGGTTTTATCAATTATTTCCTTCCTTGAAACCCACAGCCGTATGTTGACTTAGAGTGCTTCTAGCTCTACACCATTTATCAGTTTTTATCTATCAAAATGTGTCCGTGAAAAGAAATCTGTAATGAGTAATTTGCCTTCCCTCCGTAAGCTACCAAGCTTTGGAACAGATCCGATTGTGAGTTAGGGTTTTCCCCATATGCTAGCCAACGGCGAATAGTTTGGGATTTCCTCGAGTATGACAAAAATAACGTATAAGCATGTCCCGCGAGCACGGGTTTCTCTGCAATTGTGACAGAAATGGGATAAGATAAAACAGTCAGTAAAGTAGTTTCGCTCCATGCCTATGCATGGAACAGCAAACTTAAAACATTTCAGACTTGATTCTCTGACAGACGAGCTTCCACTTTTACACACATCTGCTGTCGTTAGTGGATTTCGAGAAACGAAGCGTAACGGATGGACGGACGGACTGCCTAATGCATATATCGATTTATTTGCATTATTAACTCCCAGAATTTCCCTTTTTTTATCCATTGGCCAACAGCCCCTAGTGGGCCATGGCGTCTTCATTATCGAGACTTCACAATCACACTCAGACAATCTACACTCGATAGGGCTCCTCTGGACGAGTGATCAGCCCGACGCAAGGACCTCTGTCTGACAAAGAACAACACTCAAAAGAGAGAGACATCCATATCCGCGGCGGGATTCTAACCCGAAATTCCAGCACGCAAGCGGCTGTAGACACACACCTTACGCCGCGCGGCCACTATGATCGGCCCCTAATTTTTTAGTTTTTGTAAATACTTTTGCTTATCCCCTGAGAGTGATAATTTGAGCTTCCAAAGTGGGACACGTCTTAGTTTGGTCAAGACTTATTTCGTGATGAGATGATGGCGTCTGTTGTGGATTTTGAACATCAGTGTGAAAGTGTGTATAGAATCGGCCACAAAAGCAGCTAGGTAAATATATAGCACGAATGGTACCTCTGCAGTTAATCACTAAGGAGGATAAGGGAAAATTGTGAATACTTTCAAAATTTTAAATACGTTTTTGCGTCTCGGCACTCTTCACTGGCTTTCATGTCCATTTACTGCAAATACAAATATATTACCCATATGAAAATCTGTTTGAGTTCAGTCTGTTTCATTCCCAGTTTCAAGGTCATGGCAATTTTATCCAAAACCCAACAAGTTGGTCTGCACATAGAGAATGATTGTCCACTCTTCCAACAGGCAAATGAAGAATATCACATTCAGAAGAAAAGGCAGCAGCAAAATTGTGAGTTTTAGGAATAAATGAATTTGTCATATGGAAAAGATAAAAAGGACACACCTCCAAAACTGAAAACGAAAAACGGACTGACGAAATCAGAAACGAATTACGACAGTTTAAGCCACTACGCATCGGTTCAAGTAAGTAAACAAGTTGCCTGATTATATTTTTGCAAAGCTTGTAATATTATACCAGCCAGTTATAATTAAGTTTCATTTGTTGATTATCGTGCAATTAGCTGATACACATAACCATGAACATTTAAAATGAAACTTATATATCGTACCATAATCTAGGCATTTTTCTTTCTAAATTCTTTTGCTACTAGCCATTATAAAAAATTAAAAATCGATTTCATCTTAGTTTCAATAAAGTGTTATACAGGATCGCTGTACAGAGACATTCTTTGAATGCAGAACTGTAAACTGCAGATCGAGGGCCGTTGTCAGTCGCTATGCAGTAACTGAAGTCGTCCATTGTACGGCACGCAGTCCTGCATTAATGCGAGACTCGCGGGGCTGAGTGTTTTAGAACGGGATCTATTATCCTTTTCTGTGTAGGAACGCATCCATGATCAGGTTTTGTAGATTCTACGTGAGAATTCCGATTTAAGCTGTACAATACGTAGAACGAAATTAAATTAAGGCAACTTTTAAACTTTTAAAGCCTAGCGGTAACTGTACATACGACCAGGTTTAAGATTAAAAAATTCTACGTGGTGCCCACATTGCGTTTATGTGTTTTGTACGGATCTCGGGACAAACAGCAACTTTTGCCTTATAAAACATTAAGAGATTGGTTTTTATAACAGAGGTGGAGAGTGTTTACAGCGCGGTACGCACAGAGTCCTTATATAGAACAGATTACTTTCCGCCGTTAAAGGGTTAATGTAGCTCCCAAAACAGCATCTGAATAAGAGATGTAAGGTTTTCTCAGTGATGACAGAATGTAAAGGTGTGTGGTTTGGTACATAGGTCTTTACAAGGAAGTGCTGCATCCATCTTCAGGGCGAAACATAAACTTTGACAGTATACTGGAGATTTCAGGCTTGCGCCGCGGTGTGGACAGGATCTGAGTCGCTCTGAGTTGTTAGCAACATACACTGGTTAGTGTTTACCGATGTTTCGGACACGATAGGCCGTGCCTAAACGTCGGTAAACACCAACTGACATACGCTGTGTAACAACCCAGAAAAGCGAAGACTTCATGGACATCACTTCACTGAAAGCGTGTCAGTACTTTCGGAAATGAAACACGGAGACGTGCATTACGTTCACATTACGCTTTGATTTTATGCAATTTGTGAAAATACTGCATATAAAGGTGAAATTTACATAGCGTTTAGATCTCAACTTTATTCCAAGAAGTAGAAAAAGAATACCGAGTTTAGGCTTCACATATTATTAAGCCCCGAACAGATGGAAAATAGTGAAAACTCAGGAAGTCATAAACGCAACATAAAAGTTACAAATACGGTTTATAATACATGTCTTATTAAAATAATATTCACCAACTGATGCACCAAAATACATACAATTTTTATTCGTAAAAACCTCCTACATGTTTCGACCCTGCTGGGTCATCTTCAGGGAGAACAGTCTGTTACACTGTTGGATGCACGTATACAGTTAAGTGAGAATGTGCTTTTGCTTTCATCCTCCGTTGTGAGTTATCTTTTACTGTCCGCGGTCAGGCGCGGACAGTACAAGGTACTTCTCAACGGAGGATGAAAACAATGGCACATTCTCACTTAACTATACAAGTGCAGCCAACAGTGTAACAAGACTATTTTCCCTGAAGATGACCCAGCAGGGTCGAAACATGTAGGAGGTTTTTACGAATAAAGATTGTATGTATTTTGGTGCCTTTGTTGGTGAATGTTATTTTATATGATACACTGCACGGACATGGAACACATTCAACGTAGCTTATTCTTTGGCAGTATGTAACAATAAAAATTAGTTTTAGAATTAATCGGTAGCGACTAATGTAAACAAAAGATAAAAACATAAGAATAAATCAAGTAAAGGGAGATGCTGTAGTTTTAAACGGATGTAGTTTGTGTGGGTTATGGTGCTGATTGTATGGTTTCGGACCATTAAGTGTCCCAGAGGGTTTAGAGTCATCACACGATCGCTGATGAAGCGAATAGAAAATATTTACACCTGCAGATCATCTATCAATGTTAACACTAATTATAAACTGACCACCGAGGAAATGAACCTGCAGTGAAACATTTCCAATTAATCTGTTCACATACGCATCATCGGCCCGGGAAATTCTACTGAAAGGTTCAATAATCACAGATACGTACCCCAACAGCAAAATGAGCCGATTAGGGGAGGGAAAATACGGCTGAGATATATTCAACTCTTTATGGAATGAATGTCATGGAAATATTTGGAATTCCGTTCTTAAATCCAAAACGGCTAAAAGATTCTCCATAACGAATATCAGACTGCTAAAGATATCAAGGAGAAAGTAACCGTCACTTTTTAGAAGTATGTGAAACCCACATAAAAATGCTTAGATAAAATATCGTGTTATTTCATGTTGACTGAGAGTGTTCGAGAATAGGGTGCTGAGGAGGATATTTGGGCCTAAGAGGGGCGAGGTGACAGGGGATTGGAGAAGACTAAATAACGAGGAACTTAATAACCTGTACTCATCACCAAATATTATTCGGGTAATCAAATCGAGAAGAATGAGATGGGCGGGGCATGTAGCATGTATGGGCAAAAGAGAGGTGCATACAGGATTTTGGTGGGGAGACCTGAGGGAAGGCGATCACTTGGGAGGCCCAGGCGTAGATGGGAGAATAGTATTAAAATGGATCGTCAAGAAGTGGGATGGAGGGCATGAACTGGATTGAGCTGGCTCAGGATAGGGACAGGTGGCGGGCTGTTGTGAATGCGATAATGAACCTCCGGGTTCCATAAAATGCGGGGAATTTCTTGACTAGCTGAGAAACTGTTAGCTTCTCAAGAAGGCCTCTGCTCCATGGAGTTATTTAGTTAGTTAGTTAGTTATTTCATGTTACAGCATATAGCACACACAGTTACCACTACACTATGACATGATAATAATTCAGGGTCTGAATTTCAAAAGTGGGCCCAAACCAGACACTTCACTTAGAATTACTTTTTTCGCGGGTTTTCTTTCCTTATTCACTCACACATTCATCCCCTCCCTCCAGACGCATTTTAAGTAGTCCCTATACATCTTTTCTACTCGCCGGGCACAACACTTTTCACTAACTTTTAACACGTATGGAATTTCGTAGATAACAGAATTTGATTTGTCATATCCCTCAATTATCACAGATGAATTGGCGATATTCCTAAACAGTGACATGTGAGGTTCTGACGGCAGTGTCTGTAAAGGCTACTGTCTTCAGAGTAGTTGACTAAATGGCTCAAATTTCACTAGCCTACCTACCTACCTACCTGCCTGCCTACCTACCTACCTACCCTCACACTTACCACTCTACCTATCTACACACCCACCCTGCTATCCGCACTCTCACCCACCTATATAAAGGTAAAGGTCGTCAAGCTGTCCGTGTCCACGTCATGAACGAATATACGGGAGCAGATATATAGCTCCACTCATTCTTAAAAGCGAGACTATAAGAACATGAGTGATCAGCATAAAAAACCAGCCGCTTTACCACTGGGAAAGAACCCAAGTAATAATTTAATTGAAGGCTTGTGGGTCACATTCGGTCTGTATGGCTTTGAACAAGCGACTTCCTTTGCATCTGCCGGGATTCGAACCCCGGACCTTCCACCCGTAACTAGTCGATATACCAACTATGCTAGCCTGGTTACCACCCACACATGCATTTCACTGAATTTCCTTTGTGAGTGTGTGTGTGTGTGTGTGTGTGTGTGTGTGTGTGTGGGCGCGCGCGCGTGTCGGTTTGCCTGTTTCAGGTTTTAAACATTTCAGGAGACTTTCACAAAAATGGTACAAAAATCATAGCATCGAAAACCACCAAAATCAAACACTTTTAAATATTCTATATTTAGTAATAAAAACATGGCAGATATGCGAAATTTTAAAATGGAAGCTTCACAAGCGCCACGTACTTTGGGCGGTGGGGGGGGGGGGGGGGGGGGTGGAATTTACATGCAGTATTGCATTTCAGAAAATATGTAACTCTTTCCAAATAGTAATTTTGTAGATGTAGAATTTAAAGAAACAAAGCAAAGGCCGCGCAAAAATTTGCTTCAGCTTTGGGTTTCATGACGATGCTGAAAAAGGGAAGGCAAAATTTGCTACACAGAAAAATCATAGCTTGTCTATATCTTACGCTTAAAATGTTTTCGTACCCACAAATTACAGATATGACGATAAGAAATTCTGAGGTTACATCCAGCAAATTTAACGCATAGTTACTCTGTATCAATTTATCAGTTCTTTACGAAAGTAAAATAAAATGACTGCCATAACACAGGAACAAATCCGTTGGACTGGAATAGCAAAATAGGCTTTGAGATACTTGATACTATTAAATCGAGTTTGGAGTCCCGGTGGGGACAACGGATTTCTATCTTTTGCAAAACTTCCAGTCTCGCTCTTCGGCCCACCCAACCTCCTACTCAATGGGCACCGGGGTCTCTTTCCGGGGATAAAATGGCCAAGACGTGACACTCACCACTCACCATCATAGTGTCGAGGTTAACAATGAATGGAGATACACGTCTGATTCCCCTATATGTCTTCATGGCGTGAAGAGGGGAAAAAATGCGTCTTTACAGTTTACATTTCAAATGCGTTTATCTTTAAATACACGTATGAAAGTATCAGTGTATTTAAATTTAATTACTCATGTAAGATCATTTTTATTATTAAGACTATCGTTAAATGTAGCACAATTAACACTAATTAATTTAAAAAAATGCGTAAGAAAACTGTTGTGGTTTAATTCAAAATAGCTTCTAGTTATTGTTTAGAGGAACTGAAAAGTAACACGAAGCATATTAGCATGACAGCCAGTTTCCGCACCCAGGTCCTTCCGAATGCAACGCAGCAATATAAACCCTCGAGGGTGATGCTCATTTTTATTTTGTAGTTTCTGATTGCCAAATAAATTTCTCGCATGTCAAGGACAGGAGCACGAGATCAATACTAGCATCACGTTCATGTTCCAGCAGATGATTTCCCCTGGGCTCGATGTCCTGACAGTTCTTTAACAAATTCCCCCACAATTCAAATAAATGGTTTTTGATTTGTCTAATGCGTGAGATGTATTGTCCTGCTTGCAGATGGCATTTGGTTGTAAAGGACAATGGCCAATTATCAGAACCTGTAGCACAAACAATTTTCACAATTAACAACTTGTCGCGGTGTCACATTTGGAAGCACAAGCAGACTTTGTTTCAAAATTAAATTATCGGCATTAGTTCAAAACAAACTAAGAAAATCACAGATAAAAAACCTTTGCAGTCATAAGCTTGATATTTAAGGTTATCACAGCAGTCAGTACACCAATTGTGACATTCGCGATGTGACACTTAGCACTGGGATAGGAAGCTATCTTTGTTTGGGAGACACTTACTGAGTCCATCTTCCAAATAACAGATGTTTCACCGTGCACAAAAAGATAGGCAGTTGATGTGCTGTGAGGCGAATGTCTCGCCTATTGAAACTATTGGCCCGGCATTCATCTGGCTATAATGGGGAAAACCACGAAACAAACGACTTAAGTTACCTGGTAACCTGCCTGCGACTCCAACCACGTACCTTACAAATGCAAATCAAAAGCTTTAACGCTACGTAACCTTGGCCAGATTTCGAAAATCGAATCTTTATTTCTAGGCTTTGCATGCGATAAAACTGCCTTGGTCGCGGACACCACAGAATGTAAACTTGTAGGAAGAGGCCTTAGGAATGACGACAGCCATGTCAGGAAGTGGAACGGCGTAATGTGTATGGCTGAGCTGCTACTCGATTCTGAAGTGGCAGTCAGGCCTATGAAGTCGAGATAACAATTAGGTTTTATAATCTTTGATTTTGTTGAAAATCTACTAAACATAACCCTCACATCATGAAAACAAGTTTTGAAGAAGGAATTATGTTGAATAGAAAGTAAATGTCTTCACTCACAATGAAATTTTGGGTATACAGCGTGAACATAAATGTGGCAAAACTTAATTTGTCATAATATAGGAATAAAAATGGTACCTGCTTTTTGCTTCGGTTCTCTGCAGTTTTTTATAGTAGTGACTGCAAAAGTCTTAATTTTAATATATTACCACTTTTGTTGACAGTTTTTACTACTGTCAAGTCTTCTGATTATTGACATTCAAGTATGACTTCTTTACAATAAATCTCCAAATTATGACAATAACGTTCTTCACGTTTGCTTTTATTACGGTAAGAAACGACACTGATGCCAGCGAAGGATGTCAATGTTTACGGGATTGTTGCATATGATAAACACAGAAGTATGCGAACTGGAGCAGTAATATCCCAGTTACACTTTATTTTAAGTTTATCTCTCCTAAAACAACTGAAGAAAACAAGCCTGTACAACCTAAACCTCAGATATGCAAACCTTGTCTCTCTGACATAACTTGTCATAACATGTCATCCAGTCAGTCCCGCAAAATGTTATTTGCTTAGAACATACCCCAGACAGCATGTCTTGCAGGCTCTGGTTAATTTCCAAGGGAATCTGCATGTTGATCTCAAGCGATGATGCTTTCACAGGGCAGACTTGTCAGGTCTCTGTGGAAGTCAGCCACATTTCACTGGCATCAAGTAAATACAGCAGTACAAAAACACTAATGAACAACAAATGCACAAAGAGAGTTATATCATCAATCGTAACACACTCCTACATGTTTCGACCCTGCTGGGTCGTCTTCAGGGAGAACTTTTTTGTTATCGTTACACTAAGGTTGCACTTTATAGTTGAGTGAGAATGTGCT
>BLKM01006964.1:948580-1012159 GCA_013340265.1 Coptotermes formosanus
GTATATATTCAATCTCAAATTCTACGATTTCTCAAGCATATCTATATTGTGAAAGCCTCTACAACCTAAAAGTGAAACGGTAGTACAAAAACACTAATCACCAACAAATGCACAAAGAGAATTTTATCATCAGCAGTAACTCCCTGCGGTCCCGGCCTGCAGGCCGGGACCGCAGAGAGTTCACGCCTCCAAAAACAACGCAGTACACAGTCAACAGCACATTCTCACTCAACTATAAAGTGCAACCTTAGTGTAACGATAACAAAAGCAGTTCTCCCTGAAGATGACCCAGCAGGGTCGAAACATGTAGGAGTGTGTTACGATTGATGATAAAACCCTCTTTGTGCATTTGTTGGTTATTAGTGTTTTTGTACAATATAGCGCACGGACATGGAACGCATTAAAAGTGCAGCAGTAATTTAAGTCTTTCCTTATGCAGCTGATAGGAACATTCCCATGTCAGCAGGCGACCTGATAAAAATTTACAAACCTAATTGCGTAAACATTAAGTCCGTCACTTTATCTTCTTTTAATTCTTCATTGTGGAATGTATAGGAAGCTTACTTTTCTAATGACTTTGACTTTTTTATCATATTATTACTAGTATGAGCGGAGTGCTTGTTGTTTTTCGGGACCATTTTTCGCCGGTTTGTCTGTCTTTACCATGAAAAACGAATGTAAATAGCAGTTACAATAGCAACATCAACAATAAACGCCATTAAAATTAATGGTTTAGTCAGGTGTTATTCTAGCGTTGACCATTGTTGCAAAAACTTTGCTTCTACACTATACATCTACTACAGCTTTGTCTAAAGACCTCGCTTCACATTATTTAGAGCAGACCATATTCATGTTTTAAAAGGGCCCTAACAAATTTATGTAATTGTTGTATCCCGCGAACGTAAAAACATTGAAGCGTATGATTGCTGTGAACTTTGTGACAAGCCTGTACAATAAACGCGATTGGGACAAAAAAATCTAAAACACAAGAACAGTGAAAATAAAAGTGAAGCTGAAAAGTGATGTTCAAGGATAAGGTAGCAATATTACAAGGTGTAGGTCGGCGAGGGTACAAATTATTGCACACATCACACAACTTGCACTATTTGACAATACATAAAGCGTGACAATAAAACAGGTGTGGGCCGGGATAGCCTAGTCAGTATAGCGACTGGCTACGGGCCGGACGGTCCGGGGATCGAATCCCGGTGGGGGCCAGATTTTCCGCAGCCTTCCATACCGGCCCTGGGGCCCACCCAGTCTCCTGCACAATGGGCACCGGGTCTCTTTCCCGTGGGTAAAGCGGCCGGGGCGTGGGGCTAGCCAACCCATCCCCTCCTTTTGCCTAGGCTCACGAACGGGTAGAGCTATACCTCTACTCCTACTCTTGGGCCCTCAGGGCTGTTATAGGGTGAACCCTTAACTTTTTAAGAAAACAGGTGGGGCTTAAAAGTGATTTACAAAAAGATTATTTAAATCAGAAGCTTTACTTAAAAATAACGTTTATGATTTGGGTATAAAAGTCTAATGGGGAGGGATGTTACTTCATTCTGCTGAACAGCAGTAGCAGTAGAAGTCGCAATATCTGTTCACTCTTGTAACAAGAGCAATATCCCGTCCAGGTAAATTTCTTTCACGTAAAAGGAAACACTACTATATCAATATTCGTAAAGGAACAGAAAATGGGACTATTCTAGCCATAAAAATAACATGAATATCTAAAAGGGAGAGAATTTCTTTTTGTCTTTATGAGGCAGAGAGTAGAAGGAAATAGCGTCAGTACCGTTAAGATTTGAATAACGCCCTGACACAGAGGCGATACTTCATGTCAGAAGTGTGCACTGGGGAGTGTGTGTTTCCATACTGCAAGGGGTTCTGAACGAGCGCGAAGAGGAGCTGCATTCTACTGCTATCCCCATAACACCAGAAAAAATGCCCTTAAATTAAAATTGGATTCATTCTCTCAGACTATGCGCGAAACTCTGGATTTATTGATTCTAAAATCATTTGAAGGCGCTCTCTGAAAACAGGGCACTGAGAAGTTTACTGGTAATTAACAGATAGGAGGGTGCGGAAGGAGAGGACGTTAATGATCAGAAATTTTTATTAGGGTTATCAAATGAAGGTAATAAGATGGACGGACTCTACAGCACGCAGTTGTATACACAACTGCCAGACAGACACGCAAAGAAGGAACCATTTGAAATGTCTGTACATCTGTGGAGGTTCAAAGCAGCTAGAATCTGATCTTGGAGAAGTGATACGTAAGTGGGGAATTCATTTTTTGTATGCATAATTTGTAGAAAATATATGCTTTACTGTAAGACTGCATGAGATAAAAATAAGGAAGTTTGAAGGTAATAGCGATTAGAATCTGTTTAAGAACAATCTATTGAGGAACCGTGAAGAAGTGGGTAAGACTCCACAAATTCTTAAACTCGGTACAAATAGTAGTGATTGTTATTTTCACACTCCGGCCGCTATGCCCGGGTGCTGTTTTATAAGCAGATCAATGGTCGCAAAACTGTGTGATCGAAGTGACGGAAATTTTAATTTATACAAAGCCACAGCACCACTGAAACATTACTTCTAATTTCATCTGCTTTTACTGGACAGATGAGACGTTTTGTTTGTACGGCTCATTTAACGAAACAATCAATCAGCAGAAAGAAACACACAGCTGGAAAAGCTGTGCAGTTTAGTCCAGAACATTCGACATCAACTTTTCATATATTAGGAGAGAGCGCTTTTTGAATTTTAGGAAAGTTATGCCACGATTTAACCCTTTAAAGACGAAGCATATCTGTTTTATATAAGGACTCAGTGCGTACCGCGCTGTAAACACTCTCCACTTCGGTTATAAAAACCAGTCTCTTAATGTTTTATAAGGCAAAAGTTGCTGTTTGTTCTGAGATCCGTACAAAACACATAAACGCAATGTGGGCACCACGTAGAATTTTTTAATGTTAAACCTGGTGGTACGTAAAGTTACCGCTAGGCTTTAAAAGGTTAAACTATAACTGTAGTTCTATAGTACCTCTACGAGAAGAACACAGACTAAAGTGCTAAGGAAATTATTTTGACCAAAACATAAGGCAGGCAGGGAAAGAGGAGACCAATTTGAAATAAAACACAAATATTCACCAGAAATCTAAGAAAAATTCAGAAACCCAGTCAAAGAATCTGGTAGTCTGAAAGAAATACGAACCCAGTACTCCCCGAATAAGCGTCTAGACTGTTACTGTTGTAAACCCCCCCTGACATTAAGCATTACAGGCATTTAAAAAAATATGTGTAAACAAATACGTAATGCAAAATTTTCAGCAACCTCACGCAAATTTTGTGAACCCTGTAGGCCTCAGGGAACCGTTTTGTTCAGCCAGCATCGGCCGCAGCTGGAAAACAGTTCCCAGTCGTTCCATTTGCACAGCGAAAATAAAAAATAGAAAGGTAAAGTGAAACCAATAAAATTCATGAAACTCGCCGATGCGTATAAACAGCCTTAGCTGGTTTTTGTATCCGTAGAGATAAATTCTGACTTACAAAAACCCTCAATAATGCACTTTTTCGGACATAAAAATGAAGTGCTTTTTCGCTCTTCTATGGAACTAATTACATGATTGGATCATTACTAAAGCACAGTTCAGTAAAGTTACCTGTATCTTTGATCGAGTAAAATTTAGCTCGGATTTATAAATCAATGAAAGAAGAAGAAAAAGAATAAAAATACTTGCAATTATTTTAGATTACAGGGTGTCTGCAAACAGACTGAGAAGGCCGCAGTAGAACAAAGACAGATATAAACATAGCAGACAAAATATAAAGATTCTCTAAGCATTTGTAAAAAAGACACCCCCATTGTCTAAGTAGGAAATATTTTATACACACAACATTTAGGGAGTTGGTTCTTCTCCCGGTTCAGGCGTTGGCCTAATGTTTAAACAAGCCTCAGCTTCGATCACAACACCCACAGCTGTCAGAACCAGAAAATCCGTCATTCTAAACACAAGTACTTGGAAGAATTGACGACAGCCAGAGTGAATTTTTTTTACCGAAATTTGTACCAGGTCGGTATTATCTTAAATATACAAGCATTTTAAGATTCATCCTTCTGATTTATTCTGCACTACATAATTTTAGTGTCCAGTGGTTTCTATATTTACCACCTGCTGCAAAATCAAGAAACTCGTCATTTTGCCAACATATCGCACTTCATTCTCACAATAAACATCCAACACATCTTGAAACATCATTAACAGGATTTTTTATAACACACGTCTGGTAAAATTCTACGTATCAGCCTTGTGTTTTAGATGGACCCTAATACTGGTAGTTACCGTGAACACTAATGGGCTTCAGTCGGTTTTCAATTTCAGTCCAACATTTTTTTTTACCGCTAGACATAAAAACACGCGCCTCCCTGCAGCGCTGGGCAGCTCTGCTGTTATCTGTGTACTTACATGAGATTAATGAGGTCATTAGAACCCTTGCGCACTTCGGTTATGATGCTGGGAACGGGCCAAGTTCGAAACACAGAATGCTCTCTGTGCTTGTTGTACTTGTTATTAAATTATTGCGTATCTTGAGCAGACAGGTTGATGCTCCCTCGTCTTAGCAATGCTTAGCAATGTAACCACAGTTGGTCTGTTTGATTTGTACATAAGTATCCACAAGGAAACATTTCTCCGTTTCACATGCAAAGAAATGTGTATCATGATTAATTACAATATGTTTTCTAACTCTGCCTAAGAAAAATCAAGTGTATAGTGGAGACGAGTGATTGAACATTACCTTTTGAAAAGTGCCCTTCATGTAACTTATAAGTTACATACAAAAATTTAGTTCGCATTTCACAGAAAACAGAATCTTTCTCTGTTACTAACAGAAGAGAAAATTAAGCTTTCCGTGACCTTGTACACAGAGGTTAGCGGGGGTACAAAATGCCATATCGTTTCATAGTTACGTGTAATTTTATAACAAAAGTACGACTTTCATGGGCCGATTTTCACAAGACTCATAAATTTTTAGCAGCATTTTGTTCAGGTCTTTTGCATGGAATTCCATAAAGATTACACAAGAAGTTGTGCAAAGTAAGGACAGAATTTCACTGGAGCTCCTAATTAAAGCATGATTTTCAGGAAGCCGATATTTAGGAAACTTACAAATACTCAACAGAATTTTGTGAAAATATTCTGTACCGAATTTACTGCCAGACCGGGCAAGAATGTATAAAAAATGAGCAGGATGTCTTTCAGCTCCTTACGTAGGGCACACCTTTCCCTAAAGCGATTTTTACGACAAACGTTTCCTCAACAAAATTAAGTGCAAGCCTCCTACACAGAATTGCACCCACATCGGTCGCGAAATATGGAGAGTAAGCGTTGAGGTTTATTTACGCCCTTAAGTAAAGTGTGTCTGTCACTTAGACAATTTTTGCGATAGTCACGCTTGCTCCACTACTTTTGCAGAGATTTTCATGAAAATCTGACGAACAGTTTAGTCGTTGTTGTTAGGTCACAGTCAGACAGGCTTATGGACTGACGGACGGACGGACAGACGCGTGGAAGTGGTCTCCAAATAAGGCGTCATTTTTTAATTCGTAATAAAATCCTAGAAAGCAACAGTTTAATGTTACTCAAAGCTATAGTTAGTGTATACCGTATGAATCGTGTGGAACACGTAAATACACCGTGTGGGAAAACATGGTTACAGCGAGTGGTATATATAATTACCACTGGACTTCGAAAGTCTAAATCAATAACCGTCTCACCGACTAACCAGGTAACCTGTCGGATATCTGATTAAGTAACTGGCTGATTGAATATCACACAAAGAAAGAAAGAAAGAAAGAAACAAACAAACAAACACTCAAACAAAGTAATTTCAACTTGTTAAAGCCTAGCGGTAACTTTACGCACCAACAGGCTTAACATTAAAAAATTCTACGTTGTGGCCACATTGAGTTTATGTGTTTTGTACGGATCTCAGAACAAACAGCAACTTTTGCCTTATAAAACATTAAGAGACTGGTTTTTATAACCGAAGTGGAGAGTGTTTAGAGCACGGTATGCACTGAGTTCTTATATAAAACGGATGCGCTTCGTCTTTATAGGGTTAATGCAGCAGATTCCACAGCAGGCGAATTCTTTAATGAAAGCTGAAGACTTGTTTATTCTCACTAAGTGACAAAGCCTGTTTATTCAAGATCGAGAGAAGAGGACCTAGGTTTCTCCGAAATGCAGGACGCTTCTTCTAGTATAAGACATGTTACAGTAATCAAGAAATATACAGTAGGCCTATATGGTGTACGCACATACAGTAAACCCTCGACAGTTCGAAGTGAAACGGACGGAGGTTGCCTCGATTACCGAGGAGCTCGTATTACGCGGGTTGCGACAATTTGGAACATGTGATAATTACGTATATTTTATCATTCTATGTCAAGTTAGGTTAAAATACATAACAATACACAAGAATATACAAAGAAAACAGCTGAACGGGAGTGCAGTAATGCTGAAAGGCACGTCAGCAAACAACAGATACACACTTCAATTCGATCCTGTACCCACCAGAAACGACCTTGACTACAGCGCATCGCCTCCGACGAAAAGGAAACTCAAATATTCGGGACTCGGAGAATCGAGAATGCACTGCAGTTATGAAAATACACAGAATATACTCTAATTTTAAGACTACAGGCTTAATAACAATAACAGCAATACATTTTGGAATGCAGACGTAAAAACGAAACCGTAGGGTTCATACACGAAATTTGTTCTCCGCTTGGTATTGCCTAAGAACCGAAAGAAGAAGAAAAACAAGAATGAGAACGAAGAGGAGGAAAAGGAACACGCAAAATAGGAGGTGAAATAATACACATAATATGGAGGAACTGACAAGAGGCGGATAAATACAGGTTAAAAAAACCTTTTAGTAAAATTATAAGAGGATGAGTATTATAAGTTAAATTGCGTCAATAAAATTATAAAAGTTCTTACGTGACTATCAAAGGATCTATAATTTGTCAACCCTCTAAAATGTGGAAGTCTTTTCAGAATCGCTGGGAGAATTCCATCAATCATGGGGTTCCCAAAACATCATCTTGTCATTATAATGGAACCGTCGTTAGCGGTCACGTGACGCGATATACCACTAATAAAAGAAGCAACAATCATCACTTTCAGAAACAAAATCAATAGCGCCTGAATACAAGCACGTTTATGCGTTGAGTATGTCAACACATTTTTCACAGACCTTCCAGTATCAAAGACGGGGCGTAAATAGAAGCCACCATCTAAACAGTGAATATTTTATGAGCAAACTTTAATTCTTAATTTAAGCTGATGCTCTAAATGGGCAAAATTACTTCTAAGGTTGAATCAGTAAACAGGCAAAACCTTTCATCTTTGTATCACTTCTTTGCGTGGGTGTATTTGAAAACAGAGCCCTGAGGAAATACTTAAGTTTTTCAAAAGGAAGCAAAGAAAAGAGGATTTCAGGATGTTAGGTAAGGAGGAGCTTTATCAATAGCAAGACAACCTAAACCTTTCCGTAAAGTGAAAGTAACCCTTTAAAGACGAAGCCTATCTGTTTTATATAAGGACTCAGTGCGTACCGCGCTGTAAACACTCTCCACTTCGGTTATAAAAACCAGTATCTTAATGTTCTATAAGGCAAAAGTTGCTGTTTGTTCTGAGATCCGTACAAAACACATAAACGCAATGTGGGCACCACGTAGAATTTTTTAATGTTAAACCTGGTGGTACGTAAAGTTACCGCTAGGCTTCAAAAGGCTAAACAAACTCTGCATTTCACGTACGGAGTGTATTTATGGATCAAAATAAAGGCACAGGTAAAATTGTCAACGTACGTGCCGTAACGGCACATGATTTGTTAACCTCGGCTGATTCACGCAACTTCCGCTTTACCCGCCTAGAGAATTCAAACATTACGCACTGAATAGGAGGCTGGGTGGGCTCCACGGCCAATGTCGACGTTACCAAAAACATAAACCTCTTGCCTGTGCCGGAACTCGAAGCACGTCTCCTCGACGTCTAGATCTTACCCTAGTTACTGTGCTACACCGGCACTCTATTTCTGCAGATATTATGACTTTCAGAAAATCCAACAATTATTTTCTTAAGCATCACTAATCTACACTGCTCGGTAAAGTTAAAGGTAAAGCAGTCCCATTACAGGCCTGGACAGGCCCACAGGGTTTCAGGAGGTTGAGGCTCCCAGATTTCCAGATAATCGGCACACGAAAGTGGTAAGGTTGTCAGCCCTACGCACCGGCCGCCTTTACCCCCCCAAAAATATTCCTGGTACTCATTTCTGTTAGAGGCTAAGTCGACCCCAGGGCCATACTGCGACAAAAAGGATTATGTAAATAAAAAATCCCAGTGACACCATCGGAATCGAACCCGCGACCTTCCGGTTTGTAGCGCAGTGCCTCAACCAACTGCGCCACCGTGTGCCCCATACCTTGTGTTACCGTTTCGTATTATGCTAATTTTTAATCGGGAAGCTTTGTTATTCCTATGAAACGCCTCTGTCTCCACAAGCCAGGGAACCACTCCTTTATTGGCTACTGGCGACTGCTTTTTGAAGAATGAAACCTGCCACGGTGGCCCTAGGTTTCTAGATATTCAAAGCAGGAATATATTTAATATGCGGCACCAGCGATGACCACTACACTGCAAAATTGGCATTCGTCTTAGTAGATATTTCAATATTATCTTCCCAGATCAAGCTCAAATTCGCAGACCACTTTCTTTGAAAAATTAGACGTCACGCCAACTTTCAACCACGTGTCATGCACACCGAATTTTGCAGATGTATGTACCCTACCGACTCGCATCAAAGTTTTCTAATTTGAACACGAAACAGGTTCAGTTTAAATTCGCTTTAGATGAGAAGTAATTAAAACTCAGAACATGAAGTTCAAAATAAACTGCGACTGGTTATTTTATGATTGACGCATGTTGTTTTGGAACTTGTGTTCACTAACTCAAACACGTACAAGCTAACTGTGCGTATTTAAAACTTTAAATCCATATTTTCCATTTTTACTGTTCTGTTTCTCTAGTGTGTTTGGCTCTGCAGTTTTTACAGTCGGCCTCACGTTTTCAATCTGACAAGGTTTGATCGGATCCTCTCCGACTGTACAGGGTTTTGTCATTCAGTAATTCACAGAACATTTGAGATAGGACGCTTCTAGGATACTTTCATTTGTCTGCAAAAAATGACCAGCTGAATCCGTTCGAGATTGCTTCAACATGCACCACATTGTTACTGAGGTAGGATGTTTCTAGGATAGCTTCATTTTTCTGCAAAAATGGCCAGCTGAATTCAATCGAAATGACTTCAACATGCATTCCCTTGTTTTAGTAAAATCAATATCCAGTACTAGAAATTCATTATTGGGGTTTTTAAAGTGGCACTTCAGTCTGATATTCTCGTGCTTCCTGCATCAAGTACTGTGCTGACTTTAGCTTAATTTTAAATGATTCTCATAAATTAACACTGCTAAGATTCTTTTCACATAAACTCTTGTACTGAATTCATGCTTGAAGCAACCAGTCTGAAACTAGGAATTTTCAAACAAGTACAAAAATTAATTTTTGCTGGTCCTAATAAAAATAGCATTTTCATTTCTTATTCTGAGATTACAGATGATTATGGCTCTGATGGCGTTGTTACGGGTACTGTCTTCTGGTATGTGACACCCTTTAATTTGGTCGATATGTATTAACGTTTCCGAAAAACCTCTCCCAACCAAATTTTATTTTGAAGTTTAGAAACAGCAGGTTTTACTGAAAAGACATTATCTACCAAATTACACGGTGTCACATTCCAGAAGACTATAACCTTAAGCATTTGGGGCATTTTGTGAACAAAATCTGTGAATTATATAAAAACAAGTGTTACAATTTGTAGGGTATTTTCTGTTTTTCACCAGGCATGAAACCACCGCACCCTCTCTCAAATTACTCCAAAAACGTACGTTATTCTGTACGAAACGCCACCCTTAACACTTTCGGTCGGTCACCCACTGCGGACGCCACTTTTAGAGTAGACGGCAATGAATAGAATGATTGATGGATGTGATTACTTTTTGCTGTCCTGAAATTTACTTCTTGTAACAGCTTGGCGGGTCCATCATGCGAGTGGCTTGAGTCAGTCCTTTCGCTTAAACTAGTCTTCGACATACAGCATACTGCAATAACCTGAAGGCTTATAGATGTCGGCACTACGTGGAGAGAAGAGAGTCAGATTCAGGTTTCGGCCACTTTAAACAACACTGTAAAGGCCCGCCACCTGAGCGTCACCATGGTGTGCTGGTGACATGTCACTAGAGCCCTAGCGGATAACTGAATGTGTTTCATTCACGGGGGGGCTGGTGCTGGCTTCCGTTTAATGCAGATTTGACTATAGCGAAACAAGTGGTAGGTTTGGTGTTGCTGTGTTCGGTATACCGTAACTGTTACAATACTACCGCGTGGTTTAATTTTCGACAGAGAAGAAAGAAACCTACCCACAGGGGCTTCAACTCGGTTTTACATTCTCAGCCTTGAATATGATGCTGCGACTGTAAATCTCTAGGCCAGCACTCGCCATAATCCTACTGTTAGAATTACATTTGGGCCACGTTTCGTACGTCTTGGGGGTTTCATGCGAATGCTGGGATAGGAGGTGCATCTTCAAACAGGTCACGACATCCGCCTCAAACTTTCTTACCTACACATTGTTCGATATTATAAAATTCAGTGGGAGGCGATTTGAACCCAGGACTTCCCAGGTATGAATCGACTGTTTCATAAAGTCGCGCTCATTTTCAGTTTGTCAGATTGCATTTCCCCCTGTGCTGTGAGTAGCTGCGATAATTGTGGGATAAAGGTCTTCGAGATTGGTTTTTAATATTTGGTTGCTACAGGTCTACAGTCATCATGGTGAAGTAATGTTGTTACTTGATCTAAAGGCAATAGAAAGATTTGTTATTAAATCTGCGGTATATATTGACAGATGTCTTTCGTACCAGCGATATTAAATGCAAGTAGAAATTGCCTTAACCTTTTAGAGCCTAGAAGTAATTTTACATAAGACCAGGTTTAACATTAAAAAATTCTACGTGGTGCCCACATTGCGTTTATGTGTTTTGTACGGATCTCAGAACAAACAGCAACTTTTGCCTTATAAAATATTAAGAGACTGGTTTTTATAACCGAAGTGGAGAGTGTTTACTGCGCGGTACGCGCTGAGTCCTTAAATAAAACAGACACGCTTCGTGTTTAAAGGGTTAAACATCTCAGCTTATGACATGCATGTGAGGGCTTGCACTGTAGTGAAAATTTTATCGTAACGTCGCTTGTAGTTGTGTTCTTTATTGTAAAGCAAGTGGACTGACAAAAGTTCGTCTGAACGTATATTCTGATATCCTATCGATGACAGACTTTTTAATAATGATTTCCTGTCTTCTGCACTTACTGTGAAAGCCTATTGAGTCTGTTAGGTTTTACACACAATTTCTGTCGAATATATGAATATTAAATGGGCGAGTTACCAGCATACAGACGCAACAGAACCCCACGCTAGATGACACACGCCTCTCCGACTGTTTGGAACAGGCAGCCGCACACAAGACGCAGCTTAATGTGATACACATTTCTGCATTATGCATGTTAACTTGCTTTCGCTTCAAACTAACTACACACGACGTAGCAACCACACATCTACGTCACTCCACAGTACAGTCTAATAAGTGTATGATTCCAGGTTTCCGCCGCAATGTGGATGACATCTGTGTTCTTCTGCGATATTAAGCAGCGCAGAGTGGTAATTCTATACCGACGTTTCGGGACAAATCATAGGTCCCATCTTCAAGGCTCAAGAAGTCCAAGAAGTTCTTGTACTTCTTGGACCTTGAAGATGGGACCGATAAGTTGTCCCGAAACGTCGGTACAAAATTACCACTCTCCAAGAAGTTCTTGGAGTTCTTGATCCTTGAAGATGGGGCCCGATAGGTTGTTCCGAAACGTCGTTACAAAATTACCTCTCTACGTCGCGTAATATACCGAAGATAGCAGATCGAATCTTCTACATGTTTCGGCTATCCTTAGGCATCTTCAGGGCAAGTTTCTACAAACTAACAATTCCTTTGTATTAAAAAATTTCCCTGAAGATGTCTAAGGAAAGCCGAAGCATGTATGAGATTGTACTGTGGAAGAATAGGCTGCTACCTCACGTGCCATTAGTTGAAAATAAATACACGTTAATCCGGCGCCATTTTTGAAGTATTCGGTACTTGTCATTAATTCTGGAAAAGCAACATTAATCACTGTTCCATTTTGGCACTTTCTTAACGAACAAGTTAAAAATGCGCCTGTGTGTTTTGCCGTGTCCGTTTGTACTCACGTACATGAGGAATTCTGAAGGGACAGTCATGATTACGACATGACAGAATAATATAAAATCAGTTGTTACGTACAAATTTTTGCTACACTTCGCTAAGAAGAAGCGACACTTTGCATAAAACTTTACGTGTGTTTATGCTTTAAACAGTATTGTAATTTCCGAATTATTTCTCAGAGTAAAAATATTTCAAATAAAATACGTGGAGAAAAATGAATCACACACATTTTATTATATTCAATTTATTTTTTTCCAAACAACCAAACCAAACTGAGGAAACGTGCAATGGTTTTTACGCTAGGTTTACATTTCCTTAGCTTGTTCTAAATTTAAATATTAAATTCGTGTCCATTTCCAATGTAACACATTACATTTTCAAGAACTTAAGTAAATTAATTAAATTACTGACCACAGGGGTACTGGTAGACAGGCCAATATGGAATAGTGTCTTCATAAAAGACCTCGTTCCTTGTGATGCACAAGCGGCGCTTAGCCTGTACGAGTGTGAATTATTCAAGCACATAGCACCGCAGTACTTCTAGTCTGCCCCAGAAGCATGAAAACATCAACAATCCAAGTCTTGTTTTTTATGTCGTGCTATAAAAACGTCTCGGTCGATAACAGAGGATGTACCATCATTATCATTGCACGAACACATCCACTCACTGTAGCCAGTCTACAACGTCTGGCGTAAATTACAACTGAAAAATTCTACCTCCACTGGATTTGAAGTACCAGATCCAATACGACGAGAAACGCTGTGGTTTTTACTGGTCACCTAGGGTTAGGAGCCGGGATATCGTGGTCAGCACTCGTACAGCGACTTGACTGCAGGCTGAACAGAGGAATCGCGGTTTGACTTCCGTCAGCGGCAGGAGGTTTTCCTTTCTATCCAAAGATTACAGACCGGCTCTGGGGCCCAACAAAACCCTTTTTAATTTGTTCATGGGTCGCTTTCCCTGGAGGTGAAACGGCAAGGGTCTGTAGCTGCCCAATCACGTACACCTATTGCCAAGGTAAAGAATGAGTGGCGTCCCACCTCCTCTTCCCCATATACGTTCATGGTGTGCACAGGGACATTTTTCTTTATTTGACTTTACGGAGTATTGTTAGAATAAATTAATCAAAGGATAATGCTATGGGCAGGAAATATATCTGCCTTAAAGAATGAAACAGATACAGAAATTTGGCGGGCAAAGCTCTTGGAAAGAAAGTAACCGAAAGATCGAGAAAGACGTAAAAGGATAATATTAAAAGGGATTAGAGGAAGATACTCAAGATATGTTATTCGGAAATGTATTTGCTCACAAGCTGGACCGTCGCGTTTTATTCGTGATAAGGCCAGTGAGTTGATGCAGTTTGACATATGAAATAATTCAGTACGTATAGTAAAAATTAAGTTATATATTTGCTTACGGAATGAATGTAATCCTAGCTCCATTATTACGTCAACCGTGATACAGGTGAATGCAGATTCTAATGTGGAAACACGAAGCCAAGTTACATTTACTCGACATATCTTACTTTTAGATGTGCGTGTCTCTTTTGCGGATCCGCACAAATACAACATGGAAATCTCGGGGATTGAACTCAGGCTTCTGGTGTGACAAGCTGGCTTCAAACGATCTCAGTTATGACACGGTATAACGCTTCTATTGCAATTTGCTGCAGGCATTAACTCGCTTTGATCTGTTGAATGTGTAATTGTTGCTTTTAACATAAATACGTAGAAATTCCCTCACACGAATAACAAAGCGGTTTTGATTCGATTGACATCAGCATGATTTGAATGACTACAGACTGTAAATTAGTGAACTGAAATTTCTTGTAACTCTTATATGTGAAACTGCAGCCACACATGGTTATGACAAGTCTTTCCCAGTCTAACATTGTATGAAATTTTCATACTTATTATTGAATTCACGCAGAATTCAGGGTTCTCTTAATGCAGTTAACAATGCATGTGAATATATTAAGAAGGAAGTCTTTAATATATAGGCCCTACGAAAGCTTACACTTAAAATCGAAGTATATTATACGTAACCCTTTGAAGAGTGAAAAGTACTTAATTATATAAAAAATCAGGCCTAGCTCGAAGTCAACAAATCCATTCTCCAGCACAAAAATCCAATCAGTCAACGTCGTACAGGGGAGTAATGTGCTTGGATTGCGAAAATTATACAAAACAAAAAATAAATACAATGTGTGGGCATAATGCAATATTGTTAAATGTTACAGCAGTTACTGCTTAGTTACAAGTAGGTTTTTAAACGTTAAGATAAATACAAGTCCAGTGTTAACAGAATATTCCTCCCGTTAATGACAAATGCCTTCAGCAGCAATAGAAATACGAATCGGTAAGTACCTAACATACTTGCAAAACTACGAACAAAATTTCTGATTTGAGTATTTATTTCTATTCGCTCTCATTCATGAACCCAATAATATATTCCGTCATTTCTTTTAAACTCATTGCTAAATTATAACCATGCATTGCCTAACACAGTTGCGCAACACAATATTTATAGAACTAAAAGCTTATGTAAAGGGCAAGTGGTCTGCTCTGTTATGACGGGAGGTTCGAGGTTGTCACAGCGGTGTCGTTGAAGATTCGAGTCTTCTGGGATGTTACACATAAATATTTTCCAACGTTTCGTAAGACCATAATGCCTTCCTTTTCAGGCTCAAACAGTACAAGTCCGAAACGTCGGAATTTATTTACCCATCGACTCAACGTAAGATCCCAAAAGCTCGAATTTTCACCTTCTCGTATAGCGTACCATTTAATATTCACACCCCTTTCTTAAAAATTCAAGCACAAAGAGGCAAGTTGTTTTTATCTCATGTCTTGTTTATAGACCTATCTCAGCAAAATATGCAGATTATATTTATTATACTGCAAGGCCCACGTCGTAATTCATATACTATTGGAGACTATTTATAGACTTGGTGCCTTTCGTATTTTCTCACCGAGGATGTTTTTACTGAAAAATGTGTGTGTCTACGCACGGGATATATAGCGAGCGTTGCGCGAACCGGCCCCTTGCCTTACTTCGCAGTATACAATAATGTTCTCTCTCCAGTCCATATGCTTTCCAATAGGTTAGGTTCCCAAGCATAAAACACGCATCTTTGGTATTAAAATCTGTAAACGAAAGTACAGCTCGGCACTAAGGCTGCAGATTCTGGTACCAGACTATTAAAAGTCAAATCAATTTGTGTCATACGCAGACACTAATAAGAAGCTAAAAATAAAAATTCGGTTACCGCAGCATTACAGCGCCCATGATGTTAGATGCTTTAGTTCGAAACTATCTGGGAGCACAATATATTTTTTTCATTAATTGCCTGGATATTCTTGTCGTGCAGAGATTAGCAAACAATACGCATTATTTTAGGTAATTTAGACAGTAAATAATAAGAAACATATGAAATTGGCTAAAGAATTTTGTTAGAATGAATGAGGAAAGATCGCCGAAACACAATATATTATAACACAAAGGGGTGTTAAAAAATTGGAAAACCTTGAAATATATTGCATGGGTATGTGAAGACAGAAGATACTTAATTACAAAGACAGCATAACCTACGTTCAAAACGCATTTAACGCAGCCTACTATGACATTTATATTTTCATGAGCGTAGTGGGAAATGCGTTAGACAATTTCAGGCCTTTACTGCTGTTCGATATTAATGTTGCTCTTGTTTCATACCTTGACACTAATAGTAGCCGGCTGTGTTGCCGACGTTTCGGAAATGCTTCACCTTCGAGAAGAAATAATTGCTCTATGGCCCTCCCTTACAGGCCTCCTTACAGTGAATTTCCTCCAGTGATGGTCAAGCAAAATTAGAATAAACGTCACGGTACTGTGCGATGCGACGCCGTGTAGTTTGACATACAAAACAAAGTTTACAGACGGATGGAAGATTTTCCTATCATGAGAATGAACAGAGCAGTAGATTATTCTAAAATTTTGACACTGCAGACCGAAACTCTGAGGAGTCACGTCCAAGAAGATAATATAGAAAGTGGCTGATTTTGGCCACTTTCTATACCTATGCGCTGTGTAAAGCAGGCAGTCGAATGGAAAAGCGATATGAACAGGTGGTTTTCGGAACGCATATGAACTGATTTCGTATCTTCAACGATGTCCGATGACATACATTAGAGATGGCTATCAAATCTACAGCGTAGGTGTGTTGTATGAAACACGAAAGGTTGGGATCGAGTAAGGATCAGTATTAACCCTTTAAAGACGAAGCGTATCTGTTTTATGTAAGGACTCAGTGCGTACCGCGCTGTAAACACTCTCCACTTCGGTTATAAAAACCAGTCTCTTAATGTTTTATAAGGCAAAAGTTGCTGTTTGTTCTGAGATCCGTACAAAACACATAAACGCAATGTGGGCACCACGTAGAATTTTTTAATGTTAAACCTGGTGGTACGTAAAGTTACCGCTAGGCTTTAAAAGTTTAACGGCAATGCGTAGCAAACAGGCTATTCGCTGATGCATGCACTGCTACACGCACAGTGGCAACAGTTCCTTGTCACTATTTACACTCCCTACTCGCGGTCACTATGCGTGTTTCTTATGACACCACCTATTCTGAACGAGGTGTGTGTGCTGACGAAGCTTTTATATGTGATTGGTTCTCTGGTTGTTTAGTGACATTTTTTTACACTGAACGGCCTATATAAAGTCTAATGTGGGTAAACTGTGCGTGTCACAACATGGAGTGGATCTGTCTGAACACTACTACAAAGCGGAACTCGAGTACAATAACAAAAAATAGAAAGCAGGGAGAAGTAGCTTGCGACGGCATGCAGTGTACACTCTACAGAAGATTTCTGTAAGATATTAAGACATACTAGCATTAGTACCATTCAAATTACTTTATAAAATGGGAAAATTTTATATGTTACTGCGAACGTTTAACAATGCACCCCCGTTTCCTCTGGCACTTCACTGGCCTAAAGAAACCGTGGAAGCAGAATGAGATATACGATGCACAAAAAATATAGACGCGAGGAAAAACCGACACGAATTTTAACTACATAATGTAAAAAGCCAAATGGTTCCCACATTTTGCAGTTTATTTCTTACATATCACAATCTGAAGATATCAAATTGCTCCATTTTCCATTCTAACTAAACAACGTGAAAAACTGAACGGTATGTGGAGGTGTCAAAAGAAAATGAATCAGTATCCTTCCCTCACAGAAACATAGTGGGAAGGCTGATAGCGTCCTTCCCCTGAGAAAAAACACGAATTCTAAAATGCAGGCCAATACCGATATTTAGACTACGTTCGCAGTTTCAGAGATCCGGTCGGATTTTGGTTCACTTTGACGATATAAGGCTCGGCAGGGAGGCGGCGGAACAGGAGTGAAGGGGGAGGGGAAGTTACGATGCGCAGACACGTTGACCTGAACTCTCAGACGATACAACATTAAATGAAATATGTTGGGTTACACACACACGCATTCAAATACATACGTATACCCCGGAACTTGTCCATTGTCTTGTATTCAAAAAAGGCAATAGCACCTCTGGGGAAAAAATCTGTTTTTCTTTAGTGAAAGAATAAGTGACACTTGAAAACAAGAAAATATAAAGTTCGGTTCGGTATACTACTACCACTACTACTACTACTACTACTACTACTACTACTACTACTACTACTACTACTACTACCACCACGACCACCACCACCACCACCACCACTACCACCACCACCACCACCACCACCACCACCACCACCACCATCACCGCCGCCGCCACCGCCACCGCCACCGCCACCGCCGCCACGGCCACCGCCGCCGCCGCCGCCGCCGCCGCCGCCGCCACCGCCACCGCCACCGCCACCGCCATCACCACCACCACCACCACCATTACTTCCAGCATCAGAAACAACATATTAGACACTTCTGAAAGCGCAAGCATCCAAAGACTGTTAGTTTCTGGAACTTGTCAACGGACATATTTTGATAAACAAACAAATTTATGGAACCTGATCTCTTCCTGTCCGTCGACTGCTAAGGCGGGAGAGGGTTTTCATACCTAGTTACGTTAGTTGTGTGATATATTTCATTTAAATCACAGATCCAAAAATGTGGCTTACTTTGGAAATAATAGGCTTTGGACAAAGTCGAGAAATTTTGTAATCCCCAGTGAAATCAGTCAACACAGACTTGTTTGTACCTGCGTTATGTAGACAAGACGCAGGAAGGGAATTTGTACGACAGCACGTCCGCACAGAACTAAGTTTCGCTTTATGAGTTTTGCTCGGAAATTCTGTACGTTTAAGACTGATTATTTATTGAAAAATTATTATATATAAAGAGGTAACAAATAAAAACTAATTAAAGAAAATTACAAACGTGGCAGTGAATTTCAGATTCTGGCGGTCTCTACGAAAAGACTGAAATTCTCAAAAGGTCAGCGTGACAGTAGAGCATAGAGTTATTCTAAGCAACCTGAACAACTTGTAACTTATATTCTAATTTCCGTGGAACCCTGCACATTGCAACTGCGTTCTTTGTTATATCCTCATTGAATGCAATTGTACATAAAAATACTCTTATACCAACAATCACACTAGAGAAAAACCAGTGCGTCGAATTAGAAGTTAATGTTTTTGGTATTTCATGAATTATTTAGTATTATTATTTATTAATTATCAATTTATTTTAAATTAGAACATTTGACTCTTAGTGACGTAATGATGTGTTGTAGAATTTTTATATAATTTAGCGACTGTTTGTTAAATAAACATCTTTATTTTTCTTTTGGATGCCTTCGCATTCCTGCTGGGCGTCTACCAAACCGGTTTCGTAAGTCCGTCCTTCCGAAAGCATATAATGATTCGAGAGCAGCTGAGGGGATCATCATGGAATCTGACACTCGGACGTATTAAAGACGATACCTCAGCCATTTTACATACCGTTTACATAAAACGATTTAACGACCACTTTACACGGCGACCTAAGTACGGGTCACGGGCATGATTTTCCGTATACTTGCCATGCTCAGCGCATCCGCAAATTCTGGTACTCTTTGGATACGTACGCAAATGTAATTAATTTCTGTATCCTTTAAATTCCTTGTGTGAGAAAGGGAAGTGTGGTACTCCAGATGGTTTGTGTTTCCTGCGTATATTAGTAACACTGCTACTGTCTCGAGTATTAGGAATTGCTTGTTAATTGTGGCGCTGTTGCTAGGATTTGTAAATTAGGGGAACACGCCATGTATTTAAGCTACGCCGAAGGTTTATAGTTTCCTTTTTGTAAAAATAAAGACCTAGCGCTGAATTTTACGTAACTCAAGAATTATATTGGGCTGATAAAAACCAACATCCAATACGCACTGGGCTGATAAAAACCAACATCCAATTCGGTCAAAGACTTTTAGCACACATTCGCAATACAAAATTTCGTCAAAGAGTAGCAGAGTAGTTTCGGAGATTCTTTCGTGTTGTTGAACAGTGTGCAAAAGTTTTAGTGTTAATCTCTTTACATATTACAGAAAATTGCGTTCCCGCTAGGCCGATTAAAGTCACAGCACAACGCGAAGTATACGTACCCCATATTTTAAAGTGTCACAACTCGGCAACTTGCACACAGAATGTATGGCACGTACAGATTTTTTTTTGTTTCACGGAATAGATGTATATTACTGCCATTAACCGACAGATCAACTGACACACGCAGTATGTTTCCTTAAGAGATATAATCCGCATTTTAAACATTATTTACATGGTCTTTGGGTTGAGAAGGGGTCATGTGAAATTGTGTTGCTGGTACTAGAAGGAAAATTCTAGACGGAATCTCCAAGCATGTCCCCCATACCCACCTACCGAACAGAAAGAAAGACGCTCGAAAGTTTTAGCTTGTTGGACACCAGTTGTAAGCTAGCTGCTGCCACGGCCGAACAAGTTGCTCATTTTTTACCCCATTGTGTCTGCAGTGAAAAAAATCGAAAGCGACTGGAGCATCCCGTGTAAAAGTAACACTCGATACATGGATTTAACGCCGAGCATGAGACGCACCTGCTGTTGTGACGTCACTTGTCATATAACAAGCAGGAAACATGCACCATGCTACAACATGTTCCAGGATTAGTGGGGGAGGGTCTCTGTTAAGCATGCTTGATTCGACACTTGCAATCAGTGGACATGACTGCGCCATTGTAACATGCACCATTTCATCTCACGTACATATGGTACTCAACTCAACCTGTAAGCTTAAATTTAAAAAGAGTCAACTGTATTTATCCACATGCCTTATCTACGAATTTGCATTTCTGTATGATAATGATGTTTATTTATTGCATATACCCTTACAGCTGTACCATATGCAAAAAACACAGCTTGTCCAAAACTGGATACAAATGGAAAACTGCTTCTGTTGAGGCAGCATCGTACAATTTTTTCCATTTATGTCATATTTTATCCCCCCGAGTTGCGCAACAGCCCCTAGTGGGCCAGGGCCTCTACATTATCGAGGCTTCACGATCGCACTCAGACAAACCACACTCGGTAGGACTCCTCTGGACGAGTGACCAGCTCAACGCAGATATAACCTGACACCACACAACACTCACAAGAGACAGACATCCATGCCTCCGGCACGATTCGAACCCGCAATCACAGTAAGTGACCGGACACAGACCCACGTCTTTAGACTGCATGGCCATTGGGATCGGCATTTATGCCATTAGACTTTAAAAATCACGAACAAATTAATTACACACGCGTGCATACGTAACTGTCATAACTGTAACGTCCACTGCTTGCGGTTATAGGGGACATGGATGTATAAGGAAGTATAATATTAAAAAGCAAGGTGAAGTGTTAGGTAATAAAACCACGAGGCCGCCTGTAGGGGCAGCTTCAGGGCTGATATTTGAGCCTGCAGCCTGCCGGACGTGACGTGGAGATTCTGATTCCTACATCAGGATACCGAGCACGTTCCTACGTCACTACTGCTGTAATCGGGACAGGCACCTTCAATCTCAGCCGTATTTGTGGTTACCCGCACGCATCTGCAAACATTCTGCAATCTGTTCTTCCATATCGCCATCAATTATTTAAAATCCCCTTCCCATACCATACTTTATGAAGTAACCACTGCCACTGAGACGGCATTGTTAAAAAGCTCAAGAGTTAGTCATTACATCAGGATGAAAGGAAAGTCCATGTTTACGGAGAAATTATAATTGGCACTGACAAAGAAAATCGGTAGACGTTTCTTAACCTTTTAAAGCCTAGTGGTAACTTTACATACCACCAGGTTTAACATTAAAAAATTCTACGTGGTGCCCACATTGCGTTTATGTGTTTTGTACGGATCTCAGAACAAACAGCAACTTTTGCCTTATAAAACATTAAGAGATTGGTTCTTATAACCGAAGTGGAGAGTGTTTACAGCGCGGTACGCACTGAGTCCTTATATAAAACAGACACGTTTCTTCTTTAAAGGGTTAATCTTCTTGAGACCTAACTCTCAGAAATTTCTTTTGACAACACATCACGTGATTATTAGGCTTAACTTCAGGCTTCCGCCGCGATGCGGATCAGATCTGTGCTCTTCCAGGTTATTATGCAGCGTTGAGTGGTATTTCTGTCGTGTCGTTTCGGGACAACCTATCAGGCTAATTTTCAAGGGTCAAGAAGTCCAAGCAGAAAGCCTTTTTCTTAGACTTCTTGACCCTTGAAGACGGGACAGATAGGTTTTCTCGAAACGTCGGTACAGAACTACTTCCCACAGCTGCGTAATATCCCAGAAGGGCTGAGATCTGAAGTTAGTATTATTTATATAACCGAAGCATATTTTAATATAATAGTAGTTATGTCAGTATGATATTACATGTAACATTACACGTTTCAGGCCCCATTAGATTAGGGCTGCCAGCACAGCATAGTTAAGACTAAATCAAGTCACTGTAGCCAAGACACATGAAAAAGACATGCAGTACACTGCGGTTAGGTATCTTGCCTTCATTTTGAAGACAGAGGCTGAACTTAGGAATAAAAACAAGCACTTAAAACGTGTTCCGGCAAGGCTGAGCATTTCGTACTGTCACAAATTTAGGCTGTGAATATTTATTTTAGTAACATAAAACCCTAGTCACGTTTCTGTAAAGTACTTAAACAATTTTAATTTCTAGCTTTCTGCCGTAACACGCTTCTAAAATCTTACATTCAGTTTGCGAAACACTTTGTTCTGCTTCCCTTTCATAGCCCAAATAGTCCTGTGCACTTGAAATTTCTGGATACAATTTTTACCCATACTGACAAACACCGCGTACGTTCAGTTACTATGCTAACGACCGAAATTCAACATGATTTCCACTCTCAAGCAGTGCTGCTTGAATGTGAAGATGAAAACAATAGGATCCTTCGAAATGTTGGTGATTGTTTACACAACGACACAGCGTAACATCCCAAACGATTTGGATCTTCAGCAATACCGCTGTGAGAACCTCAACTATCGCAATACTAATACAGTGCTTGGGTTCAATTAAGCACTATTCCACGGACGCAATAGGGGGAAGTGAATTTCTGGTTCACGTATGTGCCATTCTTAACCTATGCACTCGATTGAGGTGGGTGGTTAGCTTCACGTTCCCGCAACTTTATCACGGGGAATGGGCCTTCGGCACATATTACGACTGAGCTACCCTAGACTCCTTAAGCTACATGCATAACGATTACATTATCGTGCACAGTCACAAATACTTCATACTGCTTACGATGCACAAATAAGCATCGAGGTGTGTTCGAAAGCAAAGTTGCAAATACTTCAAAATGACGAAGAAAATAACGATTTTCTCTATTTTATATTGCTTTACCTACATTTATATCAATATTACAGTTAATATTTTAATCCGAGTAGTAACACGAAAATTTTAAACACACCATCTACTTAATATTCCAACTTACGACTTCAGATTGCTAAACACAAGACAAACGACAGAAACACTCCCCAAATGTACGTGTATATTGCTGTTTGTAGTAAGTATTTATTCAGTTCAATACCTTTGACAACGGAAGAGCAAGATTTGGGTCTTCATTTCGTACGACGACCAGCAGACCCAAGGCTTTCAGTCCAATACCAGGAACCACCGCATGCAGCACCGTCACCATGCCACACTGCACTACCACAACACCCTTACAAACTTGACTGCTGGAGAAAATGTGAGGAGACGCAACACAGCAGTAGACTACTTAGAATTTTCATACACTTCTGAACATTATGCTGTAAGATGATACCTACTACTCTACTCAAGATAGCAACACAACACGGAGTAAAACGCACTCACACCACCACACACCAAGAAACTACGACGAAACGAAGCCATGATTGCTAAAGCGAAAACGTGAAGTTCAAGAAAACGGAATTACTCTAGGAGGGAGTTTGTCAAAACGGAATCCGCAGGCTGCGTGACGTGTCGGATTGCGTATCACATTACGTAATACGTTAAGGGGAAATCAAAGACAAAATGCAAGCGTGATTGTAACAGGAAGTCAAGTTGGGGAAGGAACACCTGTGTACGGAGGGGTGTTTTACAAACCGCTGTCTGCGAAAGTAATTTTATTGGTTCAAATGGACGTACTGGTCGAGTGTATAGTACCTACTGTATCTGGCAGGTTTGGGGCTCGAAAGGTCGAACACCAAAATGCTCTATGCTCTATTATTTCTTTCTATGCTGCTGATGAACCGAATTATCTTTGGAGTTAAATAGGCTTTGGTATGAAATCCACTTTGATAGAAAATTAAACCTCAACTCCTGGAAATTAATTACTTTGTGCGTTGTGTTAATATTATATAGACTCTCTACTATTTATCACAAAATACAACTCTATGTTTTATAATTGCATTTAAAAGAAAATGATTGTTAAATCAAATTATTCTCTGCCATGGACGAAGAAACATCGTCAAAACAGCTAATAAAAATTTTAATGCGTTGCAAAATGTATATAATTTCTCACATATTTGCTTTTACAATAGAAAGGAATGCGCATTTAATTATAATTTACAGGTGGATGGATCATTAACACAAAGCTCCCCGGTTATCCAAACGTTCAGGGCTAATCTTGTGGAATAAAGATATTAGGGTACGTTAATCCTCGTCATTGTTGTTACACTGTTATTCACAGGGCGGTTTGTACGAACTGCAGATTGGGAAAATGTAACTTATTAAATGACAAGTAATTTGGAACTTACTGTATTATAAAATGACAATTTAATTAATTGCTATCTATCGGTTAATTAAAAATGCATGCTACACTTAATGAGCAATGCGATAACGAAACAAATTTTTTATACAATTCTAATTCGGTAACAATTTTTAAGGAAACTTGCACGCTTTTCACTCTGATACACAGTACTGAAAAATCAGTAAAATTTTTGTTCTTCACGCCTACTTATCTTCCTCACTGAATGAAAAAATAATGGGCCTATGAAATCAGCAAGCTCTCTGCGCGTCCCGCAAATCAAAACTTGAATAAGTGATATCAGTGTTTATTTTATCATTTCTAACGAATTTAGTGTGGACGGTATGTCATCATTTCCTAACCTCAGACATCAATAATACGTCTCATTATACAATTTTCTGCATAACCCTGTCGCTTTAACCCCTTGTGGTTACAAGCATTTGACTCCGCATTCAACTGTGACTTATCATGTGTCGTTACTGCTTTTATTTAAGGTAGTGTAAATATATGTCTTACGTATCAAATGGTGATGGGCCTAGCACCGTGAAAACCTGGCGTTAATCGAGAGATAGCTGTAGAGAGAGAACTGTAAAAATTGAACACAAATGTATTATTATCATCACCATGATGATGATGATGATGGTAATTATAATAATAATAATAGTACTGCTTTTGTTTAGGGGACAAAGTTTCACACTTAACAAACAAAGGATAAAATTAATGTCTCTACATATTTTTTTATTTTAATTTTGACGTTCTGAGATAGTAAGTTGCAACACAACACATTGCATTGGGAATGGGAAACAGCAAGGCCTCATGAACAGTAATTTGCTCTTAATTTCATCTTAAATAATATTTCAATCAGTGCAACCAGATTACTAAGAACACTGTTTCGTTTTCTTTGCTCTTATTCGAGTAAGTACATCGTCAGAACTGATGACATGATCGTTGATTCTGGAAACAGTAAAATTTCAAGTACAGAACCGAAAAAAACAGGTTCATGGAGATCACAGCAACACAAAAGCGCTTGCTGCTGGCACTAGGGAGAATTTCGCGTAGTACCGTCCGCTGTCATCCACTCAAGTCTGCTAAATTTAGGGTAACTGCTCCATGTAAGCCATGATGACATCTTGGGGAGAAGAACTTAAGCTTGGCACGAGATGGAGGTGAACACTTAGCTTCAAACGCTGGCCGCTTTATCCCGCGGAAACAGTCTCCGGTTCCCATTAAAAGGTCGATCGTGTGAGACCCAGAGAGTGTCTGGATTGTTTGGGGACGTGAAAAATCTCCTTCCCCAGCTAGGAATTAAAGTTTCTCAGTAGATTCTTTATAATCATCCAGAAATAGTTTCACGCTCCACGTGTTTCTATTTGCTTATCTTTCACATTATAATAAACTGAGCCTAAAAATGAAAAAGTACTTTTGTTTTGACGACACTGATTCAAGTGACATACTCTCTACGCCTCCTCACTAAAAGGTTACAACAGTCGTTAATGAATTCACAACTGCACGTACTTATGCGCTCTGTTGCAATTTGTGTGTACCATTCCGCACTCTGCGCTGTGGTCGACTTCGTGCGCACCGACATGTGGGCCTATAGCTGAGGACCCCAAATGGAAGTGATTGCTTTGTTCTGTACGCTGCTTCGTATCAGAGCCCTGAGTATACGATTCACTTTGATGTATTTCCAACACACTATTGTTTGGATATTGCTGTCAAATGCATGATAGAGCAATTTTCAGCAATGCTGAGTCACCAGTAAAGTTTAATCTCCTCTTGTTTGGTTAGCAATTTGAAGCTTACAGTTACCAAAATTTTTGCTACATACAGCAATAGCTGTGTATCTTACTAGTACTTTCATTCTCACTCTTCGATATAAGTTAGGTAATTCGGACATAATGAAGAGTTTTAAATTTTTGTACTATTCACGATAGACACATTGTATTGCTGAATCATATGTAGGAGCATCAGGTAAGGGGGACAAAAGCAACATACCTACAAAACTTCAGCCACAAAATCGGAAGGCAAGGTATAATGTGAGAGACCAATACATGAGATAATATAAGTCAATTAAATTAAATTCAATTCAATTCAATTCAATTCAATTCAGTTCAATTCAATAGTTGTTATTAATGTTCAGGCTTAACAGCGCAAGTGCCAATTACAAAGTCAGCACAAAAACACAAATAAACACAAAACAGTACAAATACACAAAAACAAAACACTAAACAGACAAAACAAAGCCAATATTGCAGTTAAGTAGCATAATAGTACTGGGGCAAAACCCCTATAAGTGGAAAGACACAGATAAATTAATTTAAAAATGTGACAGTTTAACCCAGAATCAGTTATAATAATAACAAATTATTAATTAAAACAGAACTACATTCAATATACAGCTATCCCTAATGACAATTACAATTCAGTTTAATTGAATGCAGTTCAAATGACACAAACAAAACACATCGTGACAAATACAAAACACAAAACACTAAACAGAACAAAACAGAACTAAGATTGCAGGAAAAAAGGAAGGTAAAAGTACTGGGGCAAAACCCCTACACCCTGAAACCTGGTAACAAATCGTTAATCAAAACCGATATACAATTGAATGTACAACTACCGCTACTGATGCCATTAGCCGCCGAAGTGCATCTAGCGTAAGGGCAGTTGCGACGGCTAAAGTCAACATGAAACAATTTAAAATCTCTGAAATCTCGATTCGGCACGCGAATAATAATAATAATAATAATAATAATAATAATAATAATAAAAGGAACATGTATGGTAATTGATGTAGCAATCCCGGGAGACAGAAATGTGATAAAGAAAGAAGCCGAGAAGATTCTAAAATATAAAGACCTTATAACAGAAATACAACGCATGTGGAATGTAAAAACAAAGGTGACGCCAGTTATAATAGGAGCAACTGGAACCATTTCGAAATCCTTCAGAAAATATTTGAGCAGCGTACCGGGAAAGCACGATATCAAGGAATTACAGAAAACAGCTATATTGGGCACAGCACACACACTGCGGAAAGTGCTGATGTAGAAGCACAGAAGAGTTTAATATTGAAGACAGCGTTATATGCACCATTAACAGTACGCGCAGAATAGCTGCAACACTGTATACCCTAGAAACATGGTTTGTTTCAGGTATATAAGTGTGAATACCCTGCATGAAGGCGATGATGATGATGATGATAATAATAATAATAATAAACTCAATCTCTAAGAAGTGATGTGATGTTAGAAGTGTACTGGATTAAACTGCATCAGCAGAAGGTATGATGGAGAACTGTTGCGACTTTAGTAATTACACACAGAAGGCGTGAAATTTCTTAACCAGTTGGCGACTATTGGTTTCTCAAGCAGGATTTAAAAATCACTTTTACGCAATAGGGGAGAGAATTATTGCTTATGTCACAACGTGATGTCACACGTAAAATTTCGTTTTTTCCTTAACTGTATGCACCTCGCACTAGAATTACGATGAATAAAATAAACTAATGGGTTCTAACTAGCCGCTTCCGGTGGCCGCGCGGCCTAAGGCGTGGGTCTGCGGCAGCTCACTTGCTGAGATTGCGGGCTCGTGTCCCACCGGGGGTATAAACATCTGTCTCTTGTGAATGTTGTATGTTGTCAGGTAGAGGTCTCTGCGGCGGGGCCGATCACTCGTCCAGACGAGTCCTACCGAGTGTGGTGTGTCTGAGTGTGATCGTGAAGCCTCGAGAATGAGGACGCCCTGGCCCACTAGGGGCTTAACTAGCTTCTGCTTAGTGATCGGTAGCAAATGTCAACACAACAAACAACTCAACGTATACAAAGAAATGCCTCCACTGCCAGGTTCTCACTTATGAGATGGAGGAAATAATTTAGCCCAACCCACGTAAACTCAGAAATGACGCCGTATGTCCACTCCACTTCCTAGATGCTAGTCACATAACAAGCTACCCAATTAGCTAGTTAAGGTAGCAATCAAGCTACGCTTGTATTCTGGTATCACAAAGGGATAATTGGATTATATTAATGGAGGCTCGAATTCCGGTAAGGGAAATAGATTATTCTTGTTTTCAAGAACGTACCGACTGATTCTCAGGTCCACTGGCTTTGTGTTCGGCAGGTGCCAGGGGTGTGAAAGTGAATACTCACCTCCGCCTCGCGTCGAGGTTACGAATGAGTGGAGCTGTACCTCGACTCCTTCTATACGCCTTTATGGCGAGGAAAGGGACAACTTTATTTTAACCAGGGTTAATGTTAATCCACAGGTCTTTAATGACCTTTATGAGTTTTCCAGAGGAATGCTGTTGCGCCTGCAGTGTTTTAATGTATTTCCTGACCGCTTACCTTCGAAACCGTACGCATTCAGCTATTTACGGTTATGTTGCCACTGCTTTCTATAATTCCTTAATTGATACGTTATTTCAGAATTTATTTATTACACGGGTGTTTATTTAGAAAGTTCACTATTGTACTCGACGTTCTTTATAATGTAAGGAAATGGAACTTCTCTACTGACATCAACAGAAATGTTAAAAACCGCAAGCTGAAGGAAGCGAAATTGAGAAGGATTGTCACTACAACAACATGTATTTTCAGTGTAAGGTTAAGGCACTTATAGCGAAATAAGCAATACAGTCTTGTACAAGGAGACATGAAGCCACAGGAAGCATCGAATACAAGCCCAAATTAAAAGAAAGTATTATGATAATTCTTTCTTTCTTTCTTTCTTTCTTTCTTTCTTTCTTTCTTTCTTTCTTTCTAAAGACGCGGAATTTAATGAAATGGAAACGCGTTACACAGCTCCCCTCTCGGGCAGCACCTTAAGCTGGCGGGCAAACTGAAGAGAACGCGTCTTGCGTAAATGAGGAGAGGAGAGAATTTCGTTCGAACTCCTTCTGGGCAAAAGCGTGAAACACAAACGGTATCAAGTGTGAGCTATCAGGTAAATCAGGCTGGATGACTGGATTTCGATTCTCGAGAAGGGCACGGAGAAGATGATGCAACGCCTCTTTTACGTTACGAACTTGTCAAAAGCTAGGGATTCCAAGAAAAATGTCGCATAGAGTAACTGAAAAAAATTAATGTGTGTAACTTTTAAATAGGCTTGTTTTACGTGTATTTGTTGTCCCGGAAATTGACATATTCCCAAATCCAGCACATGATATATTAATATCCAGAGAGCAAGCTACGCTGTAGTTTCATTTTAGTTTCTTAGTCCTTGCCTCTTCTACCTACTCACAGTAGGTGTCGAGGTTGTTTATTTTCACGTGATCACACTCAGACACACACCACATTCGGTAGGATTCCTCTGGACGAGAGATCGGCTCGTCGCAGAGACCTCTACCTGACAACACAAACACTGTACAAGAGAAAAAAATCCATGCCCCCGGTGGGATTCGAACCCACGATCCCAGCAAGCCCTCGGCCGCAGACCTACGCCTTAGCCCGCGCGGCCACTGGGATCGACACTTTTGTGTTAGTAATATTAGAAGAAACACACTCCTCAAATCTCTCCCTTCCAACAGACCATCGAATTCTAAATCAACACAGGCTGCAGCATGCTACCCTCATGCATATGCCCCTGCTACTACAGGCCTATATTCCCAACGTAACTGTGTCAGATACAGTACAAATCCAACAGCATTTCCATTAAACCCGCATTAAGAGACTGCAGTCATTTGGCATTGACGTGGACAGTGAACGTCATTTGAGAAGAATCACTGTAATGAGATAGCTCTTACTGACTCAAAATGAACAGGAAATTAAAATGCCTATCATGCTTCTGGGTGTTTGCTTTCTTCTGAATTAGTGGGGTGTAAAATCATACAAAGCCTCCATCATTATTCACACACGAGAGAAACAAATGACAGAATTTTAAGGAGAGGAAATGTATATTGACAGATGGTTAGTTTATTCAGTGACACTTTACCAGATGTATGTGTCGAATGATAGAACGCATACGAATGATGAATTGAGAAAGAAGTATGAGAAGCAGAACCATAAATGTAACATCAAATAGTTTGTCCTTAGAAGAGTTAAAAATGTCACTGAACGCACTGTAAAAATTGCTGAACTTATTCATGCTTATGACCATCATATTGACAACGTACTTTAAATGAATAATAGGTGAGCTATGGGGAGCCAATTTTTGGGAGAAAGTCGGCTGGAGATTATAGATGACCCCTGTCTACACTAACGCGGTGGCGCAGTTGGTTGAGGCACTGCGCTACAAACCGGAAAGTCGCGGGTTCGATTCCCGGTGGTGTCATTGGAATTATTCATTGACATAATCCTTCCAGTCGCGCTATGGTCCTGGGATCGACTCAGACTCTAACAGAAATGAGTACCGGGAATATTTCCTGGGGGGTAAATGCGGTCGGTGCGTAGTGCTGACAACCTTACCACCTTCCTGTGCCAATTGTCTAGAAATCTGGGAGCCTCAACCTCCTAGAACCCTCAGGGTCTGTCCAGGCCTTTAATCGTATCGCTTTACATTACTGTTTGCTCTAAGGTTTAAGAATGTGTGGAGCTCCGTTACCATTCTTACACATATCATTACGATATGATGCTTAAACTCATGGAAAAAATTACCAACATTTACCTCCAGTACGAGGACCGTATTTTTCTAATCGCTGCATTAAGTGCACGTATATTCAATGTTGAACTGTTGGTAGGCATGTCAAAAAGGGAGCGCCGAAAGAAAGCATGGCTGTAACACGCAAAGTTTATCTCGAAGAAATATGTTGAGACAAAAAATTTGTGTTGGGGCGTGACACCACGCTGTGACGTGTACGTAAACATATGAATAAAACGACCGTCAGTCACAGCTATGTCTGAATTATGGTTATTTCTCAATGTGCCATATGTTTCTGCTTACTTGCAAGACATTGTCGGGTACAGGTTAAAAAAATGCGAAAAACCCTTGCATACGTCGTACACTGCACATTGGACAATAAACATTATTCAATGCATTAGTGATTGACGACCCTTTTAAACCTTTGTATATATTGTACAATACATCAGTAATTTAATTTACAATAAAATACATTTACCCCTATACGCGTCACGAAGGAATATAGGCGGAACAGATTTATAGCTCCACTCATTCTTATTCCCGGCAATAGATGAACAATGAAATGTTAATATGTATGTTAGTATGTGTGTATGAGCATCAAATTTATGTTCACATACGCAAAAAACGTTTTTCCTTAAAGTTATGGCGCATGCCCTTAAAATTATTCAATATTTTTCGCATACAGACACTGCTTTTGCTTCAAGTAGACAGATGATCAATTTGCTGTAGCTCAAAACTTACTTTACTCCATGTTAGTATACGATATTTGAGGGTCGCAAAGTGTCATGAAAATGGCTACCGTCTGCGATGCAACGCCATGTACTGTAATGCAGGGTATAATCCTGTTCTACCGCAGAGAAGGAAACAGCTGATTCATCCCAATCGTTGGGCTCTATTTACCAAAGTACACTGTGTCATATCGCAGACGACTGTAATATTTACTTCACGTTATTCTTTGTATACGGGGACAAGAATAACCAGCTGTGAGTGTGCAAACAGAGTGTGGGTGTCGTCATCCACTGCACTTAGAAAACAGCGCACACTACGGCTGTTCATTTTTATTTTCATGAGCTCTAAAATGTGCCAGTACATAACGTCTGTAATGGAACTGAAAGGCCTGCGTCTGGTTTGTATTTTTGCCACATGAAGAGCCACGCAGCTGTGTTGTTTATATCGACTGGAAGGAGGGGGTCGGAAACTGGGGCGGCAGAATTCTTAAAAAATAAGTTTCCTTATAGGAGGGAGGTTAGGGACCAAACTGCTGAAAATAATTTTTGAAATACAAAAATTACAGAGTCAAGGAGGAAAGGAACATCCTAATAAAACAAAAATAACGGGGGCTAAATGGATTTGTCACTTCTTGCATAGGAACTGCCTTCTAAAACACGTTGTTGAAGGAAAAATAAAAGGAAGGTTAGAAGTAACGGGAAGACGAGGAAGAAGAAGTAAGGAGCTGCTGGATGAACTCAAGGGAATGAAAAGATACTGGAAATTGAAAGAGGAAGCACTAGATCGCACTCTGTGGAGAACTCGCTTTCGAAGAGGCTATGGACCTGTCGTAAGACAGACTGCGCGATGGTGATGAGTGATCTACTCCCAGTCTCTGCATAAAACATGGCACCCGTTGATTGTAACCTGTAAGCAGACTTTTAAAAATATTTCTGTTAAAAGGATTATAGAATTTATAGGGACAAGGGTATAATATATTTAAAAGCGGATAAAAAAAATTATTTTACAAATAATATACGCTCCTTCCCATTCCACTATCGAATCCTCTGTGACAATCATGGCTGTCAGCGCATCTGTAGGATGCAATGTGTTGGGATGTTTAAAGGCTGAAGTTATTTATAGCAGACATTGTTCAGTCTCCCCCAACAGCTACTCAGAAACTTCGAAAAATAATTTTATGACTGCAATAAATGTAGCATGTGGAGATATCAAAATCCTCAACAGAAGCTTTCGCAGGGGTTCTGAGGGCGCTATATTATATTTATATTACAAAACAACTGGGGCGTGAAGCTGACCACTCACATCCATCTAGCACAGACTTTAAGAATGAGAGGATTCATACAACTGCTCCCTACACATGCCCTCATTGCGCGGACAGGAACACCTTCTTTTATAGGAGTTTGACCTCTGTTCGTCTCCCCATATTCAAAACAGAGCACAGCTTTCCGTGAACTGGATAGGTTACCTTCTGCAGGCAATCCTAAGACTCCGCCCTCATGATGTGAATTAGCAATGCGAGGAGATGGAACTTCCTGTCATTTATTCCCCAGCCGTTGCTATGGAGAAGGGATGAAAATAAAGGTCAAGATTTTTAATTACAATGTCTCTACTTGTGTAAGACATAACCACATTTGTGACACGTTTTTATTAAAAATGTGACATCAGCTTTAAAATGAGTCCTCAGTGAACTGCGTACCTTAGACAATTCTGGAGATACCGTTTTAGAAAGAAGCGGGTCGATCGATATTGGTCAAATTATTAAAATTTTGAGATCCCACATCTATGAAAATTGGACCCACAATGCCGCAACTACACAACAACCATTCTCCAAACATTTAGAGGGATTACACAAAATTGAGAGGTGTAATGTAAATATACCAGTTAAATTTTCCACGTTTTTGTGCGATTTGAAGCGGAATCGTCCATATTTAAAAACCCCACGGATAATGTCACTGTTTAATACACTCATAACTGGATAACTGCCGGTGGTGTATCATTCCAAAACTCATGCAGGAGAAAGAGGTCCGAGCGGTGTCGCAGACCTTGGAGTCAAGCGGGCTGGTGACGTTTGGTGGTAGACGTAAAGTTGGCCCTCATACACGCCATGAAATCATACAGGCGGGGCTGTAGGCACCCTCAGCACTAGATGGAGAGGGGTAGTCAGACTTACCGTCAGGCCGCTTTACCTTCTGAGTAAGAAGAATCAAAACTTTTTGAATATGATCCTGGGTATGCCCCAGAAACAATCTGCACGTTTTGCAGAAGAGATTAATCTTCTGCCCGTGCCATGATTAAGACATCCGACTCGCCCAGTCCGCAGCCTGACCTCTGGTGGACCATTCCGCAAGTACACACAGCGCATCCTTCGTGCTGTTCACACTTGTGTGGCGGAGTGACAGTCAAATCGTCGCCGTGCATTTCTAACGATTTAAGACTTATTGTCAGCGCGAGCTTAAGTTTCACATGGCGGTGCAAATTTAGAATTTGGCCTTGTGAGTTGAAAATGTGTAGTACTGTAAATGGTACCAACATTTAGGAAAAACCCACTTCCTCCGCCTGCACGATACAATTCCAGGTAGGGTGACTGACAGTTGGAAAGCCTGGCGGAACCACAATTACATTTCTGCCCGTATGCAAATCGACACAGTATGGGGATGACCTTGCACTGATCTGAAAAATGTAGACTTAACATGTTACTGTAACATAATTCTACAACATTTCACACTTATCAGTTATAATGCGTCCGACGGATCTACAATTCTGGAAAATATGTGAACGCAGAGTCGATATTTGAGTCCCACTTCTGTTATTGTTAGTACATCCTCTACTCCTCTACTAAGCACGGTCTCTCTCTCTCTTTCTGTCTCTCTCTCTCTCTCTCCCTCCCTCTGACACTTGCCAAAACCTTGCTTTTGTACTCTTGCAGAAGTATGTATTGGACAACATACGTTAGCAGTGCAGAGTAAAGCATCCAATATGGGACAGTCTAGCAAATCCGCTCACTCCAGCCACAGCATGGGGTTGCTTGACGACAAACCTGTGTTCGATACGTCTCATTCTATGATTCTTTATTAGTTTATTAGACATTTATAATTTACAGGGAGTAATAAGTAAAAAAGATAAAAGATTGTTCAAACGAAGGGAGAAAGCATCCAGCGATAACAATAACGACGTCTGAGTTGGATATTCTATTACCAGTTGCAAGCACGAACAGGTCTCACGGCAACTGATTTTATCATTTAAATTCTTCATAATATCCCGTGGTCATCAGAAGATGTGGACAGGACTAAGGAGGGAAACATGTGGATTAGAATACTTTTATGGTAGACGTTTGTACAAAGGTATTTCTTACTTACTCTGTATTTAATTTATTTTACTGGCTGGCAGTAGAATTTGATGTTTTAATATCGTCAAAAACAAGGCCCGCCATCTAACATGATCTTGAGCTAATTTCAAACGGCTCTCTTCTTTGGCATCGTAACAGACAGTCTACAGTTGTCATCCATCTCCTTCTTGGTCTTCCAGTTGATCACTTTTAGATAGATTTTTTTTTCACCAGTACACTGTATGCATTTATTGTCTCCTCTATACGTGTTGCATTTCGGGCCCAAAAAGCCTCACTGATGTCACTATCCTAACAATACAGTGTGACCTATAAAAAGCGTAAAGTTTTTGTAATATATTCAATTTCAAAGTGCTGTCATCCTTCGCAAACCAATATATTAATTTTATCGATCAACAACAAGCAAGATATTGGTAAATACGACACAGCCTAATACTTGCTACATTTTTACGTCATCTGATGCCGATTCTCTTCTTAGAATTGTGCTGGAAGTATCACGTTTGTTTGAGCGCTGTATGCTAATTATAATTTGAGAACTCCAGAAATATTAATTAATCATGACGTAGCGATTATGAAATACGACGAATATTTTTATCCTGTTCGGATTCCTGAAGCTTATACATTTAATTTTGGACACCTATTATTTCCCAGACGTCGTATATATTTCCTAGGGCAGCAGCAAAAAGATAATCAGAAAAGAGGAAAAATTGACCTCCTAAATTAACCATTTGAACAATTAAAAATCGGATTAGCTAAATCTGTGTTCTTCTCCCTTAGCATATATCTGCAAATTTAATGTAAAAATTTCCATCACATTTCTAAAATACACTTCATCGTACAAAAATGCGCACAAAAGATGCATAAAATTTACTGTAAGAGTTTTTATTAATGCAGCCCAAACCTCTTATTTTATTTGTTGAATATTTACAGACATTATTTACTTACTCACTTTAAAGAAATTCTGCCTTCGTCAGAACTGCCTAAGAACTAACGTGAACTGAATTATACAAGGTATACAAAATAGGTGCAACCCAGGAGCTGATTCGCTTATTAGTTGAACTTGGTAAGGATTCCGCTTGTCCTTCGCACAAAGTAGAAAAGGTGTATTTGAATCTGTATTCGAACCCGGAACAGATGCACTCACCGACATCTTGGTTCTTAACGGAAAGTAGAAACAGTCGTGTCCTTCCGCGTCACCGAACTTCACATCACTGCACACGAGACTGTCACTTTCAATATCACGTGTCCGGGTAACGGCAATATGTCCTCCCGTACACATCCTGAACAGGGATTCGTTCATCTATTGGCTCCTCGCCGCTCGCCAGCAGCCGGTCTCTAACCTGCAAAGATTGAGAGAAGTAACAGAAATCGGCCAACATTACTCGGGAAGAGCAGATGAGTTGTTAGAGAACTGGGAAAGGCAATGTCAGTCAGTGACACACGGGCGATAAAGGCAAGCCAAGCGATAAAGAATGCAAACCGCAGACATAAAATTATTTAGAGCAAAAATAAACATAAACCAAAAGTTAAAAAAAAAAGACGTAAAGATGTTTTCCGAATTTACGAAATTTCAAGTTCCCAAATTTCAGAATTGTGCATTTTCCACCTGTACATCAAATCAAATATTTTTTTTTTGGGGGGGGGGGGGCAGGAGCCACATTTTTTTCCTTGCCGGAACGATGTGCAATGGGTCGAAGGTGGCGGAAGAATAATGCTGGGTGATAACATAGGCGGCGGGCAGTCATGCTGGGGCCGATCAGATTCCAGTGTGATGCAGTTTGGGGTCAACTGCACTCCCTTGCATAGCCATAACTTGGCTAAAAACATTAAGGGGGGGGGGCACAATTTACACTGCCTCTCTTCCTTTGTAAACGGGTGACTCAGATGCCTCTATTCAGCGTCCCATAACAAGCAGGTTTTTAATTTTTTTGTATCTTTACACCGCCTAAACAATTGTTTTGAAAATAGTTCTATTTCTTATTTCCGCTCCTTCAACCCAACAGCCGAAAAAAAACTACTCTTATGTAGAAAAACTTCGGAGGGGCGTTTCCCTGCCTTGCACCCCCCAAGTTAAGCCTACGCTCCTTCTGTATTTGACAATACTCAATAACCAATTCCGACTTGCGCAACATTCGACTTGCGGCAGACCTTCCCGGACATGACTATTGCGCAAGTCGGGGACGGTGTGTGCTCAATTTAAAACAAAGGCAAAGACATTGTTAATAGTTTAACACAGGCTGTGATTAGCTATAGATTGTGTACTCAAGGGTAGCAATATCATTCGCTCACAAATAAAAGCAACATATTTTACAAGGAAAAACAAGCAGTCGGGCCGAATAAAAAATACGCGTCGCAACGCGCCTGAGCATAAACATTAACTGCATATTTGATGATTTTTGCTTTACTCTTACTGCAAAAGCAAAGATCAGTCCGCATGCGTGAGTTCATGCTTCCGCCGCTGCATGCTCTTCTGGGATGTTACGCAGCAGATTGGTAGTTAGGTACTGACGTTTCGGGATAACCTATCATTCCCAACTTCAAGGGTCAAGTAGCCCATTCTTCTTGGAGTGCTTCACCCTTGAATATGGGAACGATAGGTTGTCCCGAAACGTCGGTATCTAACTACCAATCTGCTGCGTAACATACCAGAAGAGCGAAGATCTCATCAGTTCAAATAATTAAGTCAATTCCAAGTGCATCAAAAAGGTACTAGTTTCATGGAGCGTGCAAGTGAACACCCCGCCACTTGATATGCAATGGGCCGTATTATCTCTGTAGAAGTGTCCTTCCGTCGTGTCGCCGATTACGGCAGGTTGATCGCCTGGAAACCCTTATACGCCGGAACATCGCATGACAGCCGCAGTGCTAGGACAAAAGGGACACTGCATTTTTAACTGACCGTTATTGATAATTATACGTCATTGTTACAATGCGAAATTAATAGATGCGAGCGACGGTAGCGCCGTTAGTCTACATAGAGTAACAAAACGGGTTAAAAAGGACTGCAGCTGTTGTTAAATTTCTTTGCACAGAATGTAAAATAAGGCGAAGAATGTTTAAGCCTTCGGGGATCTAACTCATATGAAATTTACAGCTATATTGTAGTAGCCCATAAATACGCACGGAGATTTTTATATCTGTTGTATACCACGCAATATGTTTACACTGTTAAGACAGACCAACAAATACGCACATTTTTCACAATTATATATTTGTATCAGTGTCACCGCTACATGTTTCAGTGGTCAAGCCACCGTCATCAGGGGGCACCAAAGGTGAGTGGCTCCGTTCTACATCTAAAGTCATAAAATATTTCACTTACGAAGCAATCCTGTGTCCAGTGGACACTGGAGTGCTTTTTTCTGCATCTAAAGTCACACAATATTTCACTTAAGAAGCAATCCTGTGTCCAGTGGACACTGGAGTGCTTTTTTCTGCATCTAAAGTCACACAATATTTCACTTAAGAAGCAATCCTGTGTCCAGAACGGAGCCTGTGACCCTTGGTGCCCCCTGATGATGGTGGCTTGACCACCGAAACATGTAGGGGTGACACTGATACAAATATATAATTGTGTGAACAGTATGCGTGTTTGTTGGTTTGTCTTAAAAATGCACGGTGATCGTAGAAGGGACAAAGATGCTACAAGAACAGCTTACCTCTTCGACTTTCCGGAACACTCGAATGAGGTTTCTGCCGACTAGTTTCTGCAGATCAGCCTCCGTCCAGCGGCCGGAGCCAAGCAACTCGGCCAAGAGGTAGGGGTAACGGGACACGTCCTCCAGGCCGAGGGGTGTGCTGGAAACACGTCAGCAGTAAGCGACTTTTTGCAGAGAATTTAAACTAAAATATACGAAATAATTAAGGAATGCAGAAAACACAAATTGAGGAGCTTCATAATTACAATTGTTGTCACATTGTTACGATGATAAAATGAAGCAAGTTCAGAGTGACAAATCTTGTTGCATGCTTGCATACGTAAAATACAAAATTTATAATCAGAACTTTACCCCAAAAAGGTACACTTTGTAAGTACAATTACCGATAAATACGTATGTTATTTATTTAAACAATTCAACATATTTCCCCTTCAGAGACGGTATTTTTGAAGGTCGCCGATAGGCTGGAACGAATTGGAACGTTTAAGTAAATAACTCATGTATTCGTATAAAATATTGTTATTGGTTACATTTTCTATTACATTTGAGAACACGGTAATAATGTATTCCAAAAATAAATTTATAACATCTGAACTTACAACATGAGGAAGAGGTCAATGCAAAAATTGAGAACAATCTGAAAAACGGTTTTCGAGGAATATTTCGGGAACATGTGGACGTAAACCTCCAAGTCTTTCTAACCTGAGAGCTAAACGAAGATAAGTTGTCAGCCAAAAGTTGCAGACACTTACCACTGGGAAAGGAACACCTGTACCCTACATTTTAGGGTCGGGTATAATTTAAATGATAAAGGGACTAGCCACTTACTGAAGGTCCGATGACGGTGGTTCGATTCTAGGAAGATGAAAGACATTTATCTCGTCTTCAAAGCGACCAGACCAAATCTGGGGCCCAACCAGCCTCATTTTCAACGAGTGTAGGGTCCTTTAACCGGAGGCAAAGCGGCAGAAGTGTGGAACTGGTCACTTACATATTCTAATGCCGAAATTAAGAATAAATGGAAATAGACTTCCACGCTCCCAACACGCCTTCACTGCTTGCGAAAGGGTAGGTTTTACAAGTTGCATTTTGGTGCCAGCTGGAATGTTGTGCTGTATGGATAAAACAAAGGGCTATGCACGAACACATATAGCAAACAGTATACACACGAAATTTTTTAACGGAAAGCATATTTATCTCTAGAATACGAAGCAGAAACTAACCAAAATTGACCGTTAGTAACGAAAGAAACTATTTTAACACACAAACAGAATGGGTGCAGAGAAATCGAATTTGAAATAATCCCTTCAAATTTTCAAATTTTAGTATCATATTTTCTTCAACTGACTTATTTGTTTCCTGAAATTTATTTTAAAAACGATTTTCTTATCAACTAATTATACCAATATGGGTTTTTGTACTTAAAAATATTTACCGCTATTCTAATGAAACTGGTAATGTATTTCTTTAGCGGGTAAAGACCGCTTACCTGGAAGTGAAAGTAACAAAGCAACATTGATATCGGCAGCCTAGTTTCCCGCTATCCTTTCCCACTGATTACTCACAGTAACCTGTTCGTCTGATTCGACCACATAAGGCTCAAATAACTAAAAAGAAGCGCCGTTAAATAACACCGAGATTACTCTTATGACAACACAAAAACAGCTTACTTAGTACAGCAACAGAAGCAGTTTGCAGTACCCTGCACAATAGGGATTCCTGCCCCAAACAATGACGCTATTTCAACCATTGTGCTGCTGTATAAACATCGTTAAACTGCAGCCCGGTGGACGCTAAGTGACGCTCAAACAAGCGGCACGCTTTCAACAAATCGTGTGTCCCGTGTCTGCTCCTCTGTTGTCATTCACCATCCATCATCCCGTCTAACGCCTCATCAACGTCATGGTTATCGCCCTGAAATCAGGTCAAATAAACTCCGCCTACAGTGCAGAATTCGCCTTCAGCGTGCACGCTCATCGTGAAGACGTTCGGGTCCCCTCCCTTTACAGAACATCCCCCCCCCCACGTCCTTCATTAATTCACGGCAGTGTCCATGTCCCGTGATTTAATAATCCAAGCAGTGGCCATTTAGAAGAGAAGCACCGGGACTGGCAAAAATTGATTCACGTGAATTTACCGTACATCCATTAATAGGTAGCGTCCAATGTCTGAGACAAAAATTACTTCACTCCAAAGTGTCAGTGTTACAGTGGATCCTATTTCTGGGTGAAGACACCGTACAGATGCAATCTGCATTGTTGGGCTTTCGGAGGCATTTAATGTCATCACATTCAAGGCTTTGGGGCTTTCAGATGTTCCACTGCAGAATTCAGGTAACAGGTTGTTGTTATGTGCGTAGATATCTGACATGACTCTGCTATGCTAATGAGTGCAAGTGATCGGAAGTGACGCAAAGATTTTCCTGAATACTTATCTTCAATGATAAACACTGGACCACAGACTCCCAAAATGTGGTCCGTAGAACCTAAGATTCGTGCGGGTTGTTTATGGAATTAAAAACGAACATCGATTTGATGGTGTATTTTAATCGTTCCTATTTATTGATAGACCAGTATTTTATACTATTAAAATTTTGAATCCCACCACATCATTTAAAATAATTTAGCATTATAATGGGTAAAAACAGGCGGAAGAATCACTAAGAAGTCGGCCAAGATCCTAAGAAATTTTCAGGATCCTGGAAGGATAAGGTTTGGGAATATCTACACCGGAAGGAATAAATAAATAAAGGGAGAAACAAAAAATGCGATAAAACCGGAAGGGCAGAAATGAATACGGAGAAAGTGGAAGAAAGGGGAAACAAAGTAAAGGAAAAAATGGAAGCTAGAAAAGAAAATAACTTTTTGATGTTGAACACACCGCCAGTATGATATTGCCAGGAGAAAAGGTTCAGCAGGGAGGCGCAGAGACCCGTTTAGGGGTAGTAACCCGGCATTCTAATAGACATATATACTAATGAAATATCAGTCAGGACAGAAGAGGAGCAACTGAGATCCAAACTGGACACCCCTTATACAAATTGTAAAGCGTTACCGCTACGTCAGACTGTTCTAGATCTCTAATTTTATATGGGATAACAAAGTCATGCAATGTTCGTAATAAAAATGTTACAAAAGTGAGTTTCTTCGCTGTAATTTATTGCTTAGTTGCAGTACGGAAATTTCATAAGTGTAATCGTCAAAAGTTTGAGAATTATTAGGGAGAAAAAGCAGAACAATTCCCATGGCTACCATGTACTTTATACTTTACATCGTCTACTCAACAATTTAAATGAACTGCTACAGAAAATTATACATTTTGTCCAAGTAATTTCCCCAGAGATGCTAAGCTTAACATACGAATAGCGGGAGACATTCATAGGTAATATTCAAGCTAAAGTTGCGTGCTTTTCATGCACCAAAAAGTCTTTAATTTATTCTAAGATTAGTAAAATAAATTCAGGTCCAACCTAAAGAAAAATGATAGAGCTTTCTAGATAAACCCTGCAACTAGACGTTGAGTAAGTCCATGTGAAGACCTGCACGATACTAAATCCATGCAACAGACGTAAATGTAAGGTCTCACTGTGGAGATCTGGCTCCACTCGTTTCTAGAGTACGTGGAGTGGTCAGCTTCACAAATCCTGCCGCTTTATCTCCGAGCAAATCTTCCCCAGTATTTGGTTGGGCCCCAGAGCCGGCCTTGACGCTCTGATAAACATCTTCCCTCTGGCCGGAATCGAACCACAATTCGTCAGACGTCCACCATGTAGCCTTTCCACTACACCGACTGAGCCATTACGGCACAAATTGCTTCCTGATAAATAATGTGTACGCGGAACTCCTTACTAGTTTATGGCGAACTTATTATTATCACGTACAGTCATTTAATATATTATCATCAGAAGTCAATTACAGCCTTTCTTGTTTGTCTCCTAATTTACGCATGGTGCATTCTATGTTTAACAGTTTGAAGACAAAAATTAATCTATATTATACGTAAACAATCAGTCCGTACCTCACAGAAAACAGTTTGCTTAACCTTTTAAAGCCTAGCGGTAACTTTACATACGACCATGTTTAACATTAAAAAATTCTACGTGGTGCCCACATTGCGTTTATGTGTTTTGTACGGATCTCAGAACAAACAGCAACTTTTGCCTTATAAAACATTAAGAGACTGGTTTTTATAACCGAAGTGGAGAGTGTTTACAGCGCGGTAGGCACTGAGTCCTTATATAAAACAGATACGCTTCGTCTTTAAAGGGTTAAATCAGAAGGAAGAATCGGTGTCTGTATAGGGGAAGAATTGCTGTTTATTATACGAATTATTTATTTCATATAAATACAGTACCTGGGAAAGATTCAGGCTTAAAAGTTTAAATGGGAAAGGACAGTCAATATACCATAAAGCACCCACTTCTTTCAGACCATTATAAAGGACAAAGTGTAGGGTGTTACACAAGTAAGTGCACATGTGAGGACTTTCATCAGCATGCTATGGTTACTTAGTTGTTCAATATATTTATTGTAATTATTAAAACAGACAGCGCGGCAGCCGACAAAAACCCACCAAACATGTTTCTGTTAAACTGAATTCTTTAGCTTAGGGAACCGCTAAGACCCAGTGTTTCAAATTGTATGACTAATACAAACGGATTTGCGTTCATCCAGATTTAGATTTACCGTAACTCTTTAAACGCCAGGCAAATGTCCAGAAGAAAGGCTATATTAAACACGTTAAGGCCAAATGCTTCGAAATCCTTGCGTATTCACCACTCTCTATCTTCAGATCTCATCAGATGGCACATTCAATAGTGTAGATGAAACATCGTCTTTAAATAACCCAACAAGAACCATTCGTATCTTCTCAATGTAACCAATATGGACATATTTTAATGATATCCACATACTTACCATATCGTAAGGGTCCATTCTAATTAGTCTATTATTCTTTTGTTGAATTTCGGAATTCCTACATGCCCCGCGCATTTCAAAACTTCTTTATTTAATCACACTTATATACGTGGATTACAAAGTATGAGATCCTTGGTATCTTGGCCACAGTAAATTATGGGACCCTTGTTATCGTGGACACAGTATAGTATGATAACCTTGTTATCTTGGCCACAGTAAATTTTAAGACCCTTGTTATCTTGGGTAGAGTACACCTGCCAGGCGTGACTTACATGTTGATGCCGTCGTACCCGGCTCCTATACCAACGTGGTCAACCCCAGCCACATCTCTGATGTGATTGATGTGCGCTGAAACCACAAACACAGCACATCAACTTAACCGTTTGTTTTAAAACAATCAGAAGTCTCACAATACAAAACTGACAATAATTAGTTTCACGAACTGGATTTAATACAAAAGGATACGAACTAAACTGATGTTGATACAACGCATAACGAGCCCTTCTGCCCTGTGCCTACCAGCCCAAAACACTTGCGTATCGCAAGGTTTAACAAATCCAACAGTACTGTCAGGAGAATGCCTACATGACTGCAGGGGAATGTAGGAAAGTATGATGTAAGAGAAAGAAAAGTTTGAGCGAGACGTGCAGGGGGCCGACAGACATGAACTTTCCCGTGCTTTCAGTACAGGAGTTAATAGAGTGATATTGAAATTTAAAGAGACCAAATGCTTGGAATTCCTGCAGTGGAGGAAGCAAAGAGCCTAACAGACACCTCGTTTGGTACTGAAGTGTACCAACCGTCTGTGTGTCATGACATTGCATCTGTTCTGTCGCACAGTGTAATGTGCCTATAATCGCCTATTCGCAACTTCAGATCGCAGAGGAAGTTTGTCAATAGTTTCAGTTTCTGTAAACGTCAGGGATTTGGTTGTCTTCATCCCACAGATACACAGCTACAGTCTTCACAGCGTTTAATTAAGGTTCAACATCCCTTTAGCATATAACAAACGCTGCGTGCAGTACAAGTTGTCTTTGAATTATTAAGTTAGGAATATAAACTGCTAACATGTGGAATATTCCGCCTTCTTATTCAGAAAGTCATGGCTTCAACTCTCAGCCCACAGCCTGCCTGCAGAGGCTGAATATTTTCGGTGTTTTCCTCATTCCCTTCGTACGAATATCGGGTTACTATGTAGGCCTAAAATTGAGTGACGACCTCCTCTTTCCCATTTCTTTCCACTTTATCCATTAGAAATGCTGTATCCCTACGTTACACAGTCTAAGATAAGAATCATTTGTGTCTCTGAACCTAATAATATTCATTTCACACTACAGCAATGCACAAAATTTAATCGTAAATTGGTTAAACAGTATTTTTGAATTTAACATTGTCCAACCGTGTACGTGCTTATAAACCATTATATGTATTGATAACCAACTCGCACACAAATGATAAAATCCAATAGTCACAAACCTTTTTACCAACCCCACATGTTTCGATGTCCCCCGAAGATTATGCATTAAGGCGTCGAAACATGTTGGGGTTTGTATAAAGGTGTTAGAACGTTGGATTTTATCATTTGTGTACGAGGTGGTTATCAATACACATCGCAGTATTTTTGACATTTTTGTAAAATATTTTATTGGGAAATTAACAAACAATTCCATGGACGTGCCGTGCTGACTTGTCTTAAGAAAATGACGAACACTAAAATATACGGACACTGTCTGAAAACGGAGGAAAATTCAGCGTCTATTATGTTGCGCAATAAACTATCTCGAAACGTTAGTCACCCAATAAAGCGATTTATCTGAATTACACCCGCTGCACATTCTGCTTCTGTCCAGACCCTTCCCATTCGTGTAGTTTTATGAATCGTAAAGGCACCGTTCTGGACAGTCTCAGGTACGGGATGGCAGACTCCCATGGTACGTGATATACATTCCCTGCGAAACGGCCGCAGCGGACATGGCACTTCCATTTTCCAGACAAGTCACTTGTGGAAGTAAGGGGCCACTCAGGCTATATCCTTTTGATGGCCCAATGCACTACGTTGACGTCTTCAAGTGTGTTATCCAATTTAGTGACCAATGCAAAATACAGCAACCAATATGGCTCCGGTACACACGCATTTGAAAACAAATGTTCAGGTTAAAAATTGGAGTAATGTTACATAGAAGACTATTATTCACAGAGCTCTTTCGCAGCCTTCATGGTTGTATGTACGAAGTGAATGATATGGCCACAAATTAGGATGCTCGTATTTGCTCATTTGTTCGTACGTTTTATTTCAAAAGCTATGTTACGGTTTTAGACGAAATACGGCGCGGGTTGTATACATTAAAATAAGTACAAAAACTAAATTTTACTTCCATTGGACCGAAAATTTATACAGAAAGCAAGTAGCAGTTCGCTGTGTACATTTAGACTACTATGCAAAGTGTATAAATTCGATTAGGCAGATTAAAATTATTGCTATATTTAACACAAAAAAGATCTTACAGAACTCACATAAATTGAGATGTGCACAAGCACTGAAAAATTACACGATTTCAATTTACAAGTCACAAGCCTCGCGACAAATGTCTGGGGGACAATGACGTTCTACCGATACACGACGTGCCACTGCTGCATCAACTGCAGCAGTCTGCTAGACATTACAGCTTTTGTGGTTTGTAGAGGTGGTCCTTACCGGAAGACCAAAAAGAGGAGATGATAATGTTGTGGGGTTGGTGGACAGGCACAGCAGTTACAGCCAGTTGATAGGCAAAGTAGCTACAGAAGAAAGTGCATCATAAATCAAGACTTGGTCTTAGCCTTAGTGGAAAGTGAAGAAAAAGGAAAAAATGAAAGCCAGCAGAAGTATAGTCAAATGACAAGCCAAGAGCACGCAGTACTCTTACATGTGTCATATCACTGTTATTTCGAATCTTCTCTATTAACATATAAATATTTTGGCAATATTTTTATAAGATCCCAAATCAGACAGCAAATAATACTAGAGAGCACCATTTAACATTTGACAAGGTTAGTAAATATAAAGACATAGGTCTATTGGGAAGGAAAGCAACCACATCTCAATCGAAAAATGGGAATATCGGCTAGCGTGAAATATCTTTCCATAAGGTATGCGCTTAACTAAACGTAAAGAGAAATAGCTGACGATTAAGTAATGTAATATCTTTAATGCAATCGGATTTAAAACATCACATTTACATCTGAAACAAAGGAACGTACCGTCTAATCACACGTGTAGAACACAAAGGAACGAACCATCTAATCACACGTGTAGAACACAAAGGAACGTACCGTCTAATCACACGTGTAGAACAAAAAGGACGTACTTGGAAGCAATATGCCCGTTCAGTATTGTACCATTTCGTACTGTTGTTACCGCCCAAAAACTGTGTAACTTATGTGATATACCTTACAGTTAACCAGTAATTCAGTAGTACATACAGGGATATAAGAAATGCATAATAAATGTTGTTGGAGATACACATGCTGGTATAACTTTTGAAATTGGATCTAAGGAAATCATTTAAAGCATAATGGGTCAGAGTAGATTTTTTTACGAGACTTTACGTGACACTAATGAAATTCAACTGTTGCACAGAAAGAGAGAATTTGCTGAACAGTTTTATGGAACATGCAGAAAGAACGGAGTAGGAGAAATGCATACAGATTCGTAGTCGGGAAACACGAGGGTGGAAGACGACTTGGAAAATCAAACAGCAGATGAAAGTATAATATTTAAATAGATCTTAAGGGAAAGGGGAGGGTCTGACTTGATTCAAGTGATTCAGGGTAGGGGCCAGTAGCGGGTTCCTGCAAACCTCAAGAAGTCTTAAATTGCTCTTAGGTACAAGCAAGACAGCTGAGGTATTTTTGTTACTGATGGTTGGTATCTAAAAGTACAAAGTTGGTTAACCTGAATAATGTTCACAAAACGTTAATTTACTCAAAACATGTTACGGTGGCAGACACACACACACACACACACACACACACACACAAAACTAAGTCTTTTCTCCGTTATCGGGTAATGAAAGTGGAATCAAAAGCGCTTTGTACGAAAAACATCTGTCAAACGAACTCGCCAACTCTCATCATCTTGCGTGTCTTACCTCCCTGGGAAACTTCGATAATTTATGTCGTCTTCCTTTATTTATATATCTTATTTTCTTCTCATGTCTCGATCCAGTAGTTCAAAGTTCCATGTCCAACTAGCAAAGTGCAGACGACGCTTTTTATTTTGTTCCTGTTGTGTGCGTATTCTTCTTCATGTCCAAATCTGAACTACTTTCTGTAATGTCCTCAGGCTGGCATTTTGCGGAGGTTAAGAGACTCAGTGCATTTGCATTGAGACTGAATGTACATGGCCTTCTTCAACAACAAAAAAATGCTAATATTTCGAGACACATCAAATACAAACTATACCAACAAATGCACTGTTATTAGTTAATATGCTCTTACATTACAATATTATGTTCCAACATGTTTCGACCCCTTGTTGGGGTCATCTTCAGGGACACATTAGAAGTTAAAATTTTAACTTTTAAATGTGTCCCTGAAGATGACCCCAACAAGGGGTCGAAACATGTTGGAGCATAATATTGTAATGTAAGAACATATTAACTAATAACAGTGAATTTGTTGGTATAGCTTTTATTTGATTGTAACCATGTCTGGTATGAACAGTATAACATTTCCAGACATCACTGGACTTAAGGTAGGTCGATGTTTATGTAAGGCAAAATATATCAAAATTAATAGCTCTATCTTTTTTACTTAAATACTCATTGCTTTTCACGAAAATTTGCTAGTTCAACGTGATGATCCTCATACAATTTTAACCAACCGGAATGAGAAAATTATATTAAAAGCTCTTCAAAATATGTGCCCCTCACCAGGACCGGTTTAAGTCATTTTTGTACCCAACAAAATAAAAATATATGTGCCCCACCTACGATCGGTCGTGAACTCAAAATGCAGATTGAGCACTGTTAGAATTTACGCATAAAATTGACTCTCCTTTTCACCAAATACTATTAATGTGATGAATTCAAGGACTGTAGACGTAGAGGAAAAATACCACGAATGGAGCTTAAGTTAATAGGCATTAACTTGTTTATGTCAGCAGCGTGTCTTCCGAAAAATTCAGTCCATTTGTAAAACTGTTACCCATGCTCGGCGTTTGGAAGGGCACTAAAAGGGGTAACACATTTCCAATCGGAGTAGATAAGCATGTCAGCTGTACTCACCGACAACATCTTGAAGTGTTGCTGACTCGCTGCAGCTGATGAAATGAGGATAGAAGGCCACCATCATGAGGCCACCGTTCTCAGCCTGGAAAGAAAGGAGGAGAAGATAACGTACGATATGCGGCCACAGTTAAGTAACCGAGCGACTTCGCTAAACCAAATTAATGAATGATTCATTAACAGACTTCCTGACCTACCTACCTACCTACCTACCAACCTACCGACCTACCTACCTAACCGACCGACCGACCGACCGACCGACCAACCAACCAACCAACCAACCAATCAACAAACCAACAAACCAACCAACCAAACAACCAACCAAGTAAGGAAAGAATAACTCTTTAACTGAAAATTTTTGAAATTAAGCCTGGGGCAGTAAAAAACTTTTAGTGTGGGGTACAGTTTGGTTACGAGGGGCTTAAGACAAAATTAGAACAGCATCCGGGTATTGTGCCTCCTTTCTTAAAATTATAAAATACACAAAGTTATCAATCATAATATTACAGAGTCGTACATTTTGAAATTTTAATATTTCAATCATTTTAAGAAGGGAGACACAATACCCAGATGCTGTTGATCTTGTACTTTGTTCTGAGTAACTCTCTGATAATGGCACTCCGGTGCCAAAATATGTAGGGGTTTTGTACTCGCTACTGAATACATTTTATTAAGTACGTAGGTTAGTTGAAGTATTAAGTGACACATTAACGTCCATACACATTATGTTTCTTTCAGGGCTGTACTATAAGGTATAACTGTCCTTCGTGCACCTACAGACCAAAAATGACACACATGTAAATCCTGATACAGCGCCATTACCCGGCCCATCACATCTGTGAATTCACATTGTGCAGCGTGTTTCGGCACTTGGTTACATGCTGTTTACTTACCCGTGAAGTTCATGACACTGCAAGAGCGCGTTCCGCTGCCAGCCCAAATACGTTACGTCGCACAACACTGAATTGTATTCTCACAACAGCGGGCACACTCAAGCTCGACGCACACATTACAAAGCCGTTAGTAATGCTGTTAATTGGTCAAAGGGAAAAGCTTCAAAAAGGTCTAGCTAGGTCGTCCTGTGCTGACAGTTAATGCAGTATTAGAACTCGAGCGCTGAACGTTTCAAATACCGTCATTCAGGTTGGAATTGATAACCAGACTACCTTGCGATAGGCTGACATCAGCACAGCGGATTAAAAAACATTGTTTACTGACCGGGTGATTTAAAGATTAAATGGCTCGCTGATCATTCTACCGAGAGAATGTTTGATTCACATTCTCAGTTAAGTGGCCCAGGGGATTCATTCGCCGAATCAGTCTCTTGCACTCTGAATAACGGATTTGTCAAATAATAAATGGCTCACCCACTGGCTCGCCCATTTATTACGACACTTCATTTTAATACTGTTGTTCGATTAACCCTTTAAAGACGAAGCATATCTGTTTTATACAAGGACTCAGTGCGTACCGCGCTGTAAACGCTCTACACTTCTGTTATAAAAACCAATCTCTTAATGTTTTATAAGGCAAAAGTTGCTGTTTGTTCGGAGATCCGTACAAAACACATGAACGCAATGTGGGCACCACGTAGAATTTTTAAATGTTAAACCTGGTCATATGTAAAGTTACCGCTAGGCTTTAAAAGGTTAAAAGAGTAATATTTAAAATATTTCGCCCCTATTTGCACAAAGGGGCAACCCACAAAATATCAATTTTACAGGACAAGCAAGAAATAGGCCCCGTTTTACGTATGACAAATGCTTTGAGAGGTAGGGTATCCCCCACCTATTTCGGTTATTCCTGCAGATGCAGTTGTCGCCTTTTTACTTATTGCAGAGGGCGACTAGTTGAATGCTTCGCTTGCCGAATTTTGAAAAATCCTACTGCCATATTTAGGGTGAAGCCGCTCAAGAAGCCTAGCAGCACTAAAAAATCTGGGAATATTGTAGACATCCCAGATGTCTTTCTCGGTGTATGTAACATTTTTTGGTTTATTACATAATAATTTTTCAGCAATCAATACACTGATCCCGACTGGACAATACGCTGGTCTCGATTGATTAATTCCCTAATTCTCTTGAAAAGTGTCCGGCTTATTTTGAATTTCTTGTATGACAGAACGCTGTACATGAGGATCTGAGAGTTCAAATTTTAAGGCCATACCTGCAAAGGCCAAACGTTATATTCAAAATTATGCACTAAATTTCACCCAGATATTCTACCTTGATCATAACGGACACAAAGTGAACTATTCTCTCCTCATGTCACCGGCAGTGTACCTAACGTTTTAAAGCCTAGCGGTAACTTTACGTACCACCAGGTTTAACATTAAAAAATTCTACGTGGTGCTCACATTGCCTTTATGTGTTTTGTACGGATCTCAGAACAAACAGCAAACTTTGCCTTATAAAACACTAAGAGACTGGTTTTTATAACTGAAGTGGAGAGTGTTTACAGCGCGGTACGCACTGAGTGCTTATATAAAACAGATACGCTTCGTCTTTAAGGGTTTAAACAAGTAACCCGTACGATATTCACCCGTTCACACAAGCACACACACATTTGGCAAAATCATCCCTCCTGCGTTCAGGTTCAGATTACCTTTTAATGAAAGGACTATTGGACCTTTCGCGTCCTTGAAAAAGGTACGGATCCTATTAAGGTGTCATTTTAGCGACTGCGTTTAATTAATTTTAGCTTAATTAACCGTAAATATCTTCTGGCGTTCCTACTTACAATTAAAGCCTTAACACATATTTTCTAACGCTCTACACAAGCAGTGAACAAGGAGATAGTTCAATTAAATTAAACGGCTGCTGCAGCAATTGATCCTAGCTGTTTTCCATTTCTAATCGGTGGCTCCGTTTACAGTTGACAGGACCCGAACTCTTCAATTAAATTCGTGTTCTATTTACATCGAAAATTTAAGGGCGATTATAGCAGCAGCAGCAAGTACTTTTGCTGGATATGACACACGGGAAAATGTGATGAGATTACACAACGATTTGTTCAGTACACATTTTGTTCATTTTATTAATTTTATAATACTGCAAAAACACAGAAGCTTTAGTTATAGTAGTTATTAAGGGGGGCGGTCTAGAGGTACATGCACTGAACAAATTCGGTACATGTTCATGTCACATAAACAGAAGGCAGGACGATACCACAAAATGAAGATGAAGGTACTATGACCAATCGAAATGTCGGAAACCGTCTACCAGTCGACAGAATGTAACATCCAAGAAGACTTTAAAATCTTAGCAACTCCGCAGTGAGGACCTCAAATCTCGTACTCCAACTGGTTTACCTGAAAGTACTTCAGAATTTGAAGCTGACCCTATACACGCCTACACACATATAGAGGGAATGAAGATATAGCTCCACTCATTCTTAAGATTAGCGTTATATGAATATAAGTGCCCAGCTTCACGCCCCGGCCGCTTTAAGACAGGCTAACAGCCCGCTTACCCACTGAATTGGACGCCGAGTGGGCCCCACAGGAAGGAGAACTTACCAATAATCTGAGGACGTGGTCAGGCACATTACGGGAACTGTTGCACAGCGCATGCGCCGATGAATGTGAGAAGATAACAGGAGCTCGACTCATGCGCAGTGCATCTAGCATTGTTGGTACCGACACGTGGGACAAGTCCACCATCATTCCAAGTCGATTCATCTCCCGCACAACTAGCTGCAATAAATAAATAAATAAATAAATAAATAAATAAATAAATAAATAAATAAATCACTCAATAAATAAATAAATAAATAAATAAATCAATAATACAATAAATGCAAGAATCAGCGTCCATAAAATCAGGTACCTTGTTTCTCCGTCCCGTACCAATTCATACTATCATATTAACACGATCTCGCGGGCTTGATGTGCACTGTAACACAATAACGTAATGGGTGTATACGTCACTGAGGAAAATTGTGGAATAGAGTACGTTGCATGCGGTCGTAGAATCCAAGACATCCCAGCGATCACAAGCCGTGTCTTTCATTGTGGTTTATTAGACAATACTTTTATTAACGTATCTAAGGCCCCCACGTGTGTTACAACTGACACAGCGGTAGTATTTGTCAGTTACACGCCATAAAAACATTCCGAGGACACCTGAAGTGATGAGGCTTCATTTTATCTAAAAATACTCCAACGCTTACTTTACCCTGCACTTACTTCATTAGCTAAAATGCAGATTAATAAAATAACAATGTTTAACATTTTCAAACCGTTCCAGTTGCTTGTAAGTTGGGAAGTGAATTAAAAACACATACGCAAATATAGTGTGCGTGTGTACACACACACACACACACACACACACACACAAACACACACACACACACACACACAAACACACAGATGGTGTAAATTACCGATGTGCTCCGTACCTACATGCCGGTTAATTGCAGACATACCTTTATTCATTCGATTACTATATTTTTATATGTCTCAAAATCTTGTGGAGGAGGTTTATTGTGTTTCAGTTTATAACTGTAACAAATACTGTGTTTCTTAAAACGTCGAGAAAGTGAAAGCCTATTAGATTTCCTTGTGACAATAAATACACTGTGCAACATTTACCTGATAAATTACTTTAAATACTATCACAAATATATTAATTGTTACGTTGCAAGCTGAAAAAGCAAGCAGTCACAAGCAGAACCATTATGTTCTGCATGGAACATACTTCTGTCAATTTAAATGTAATACTTGTAATGTAAGGTAAATTTGTCCTTTTACACGCCATGAAAGTAGTCTATATAACTATGGAGGCATAGCTCCCCACATTCTTATCCTAGGCACTAGATGGAAATCAATCCTCAGCTTTATTCCCAGCCCGTTAAGTTCGGATGAATTTCCTCGCTTTCCTCTCAACAGGAAGCTGGTGTGGGTCTTGCAGCCGGTCTGGATGCTTTGGTGAAAAGAATATTTCTTGCCGCGTCGCGAATCATACCAAGATATACGCTATATCTAGGTACATAACTGAAACGTTAGCTGTAGTGCAATATATGCTTACGTACTTTAATGATGACTGGTACAAAATTTAATTAGTTATCAAGTTTGACAGCGCACCGAGCGATGTTAATTAGGAAACTCGAGATACATATTTTCTGCTGCAATTCACTGACCAAAGCAGGCGGCATGTCCTCCTCCTGCTGCAGGCCCACATCTGATATTTCAGTGGCAGGCACCTACCGTACCATTCCGCGCAGTTCCCACGTTTCATCTCCGAAACCCCTCTACAAACTTTAGTGACATTTCATAACCGGACGAGCTATACTATAAAACATCGAGCAAATTTAATTTTTGTCGTTCAAAGGAAAACCTCACTCTATATGACATCGAAACTGGATTTTATCACTTTTCTAAAGTTAAAATCCAACTTTATAAACCTTCTAAAGGAACACTTATCGTCTAATCTCAGATACAGAAATCTTGCATTCAGCACTCTTCTTTTTTTAAATAGATGGAAGCAGAATACCAGAAGTGGAGAGAGGATGTAGGCACTGTTTCTGAAAGTAAAAGCAAATTTATCTTGGTGATCGTCAGGTAGGCGTATGGGGGAGTGAAAGTATATATGTACTTTTTCACGTGTTATTAAAATCCGCACCAGATGAAGCTGAGTGGTCAGCTTTATGCCCCGGCGTTTTAACAACCGAGAAAAGCCCCATTTATCCACCACACAGGAGGTTAGGCGAACCTCAGAGCGGGTCTCAATGTTTTGGAGAAGATACGCACAAATGTCTTCTCCCAGACACGCCACCGAAATACATTTCGTTTCTCGAAAGACCCACTACACAAAATTAATCGTTCTGTTTCCAGGAATATCACACACAAGACTCTAGATCAATTTTGTATTATTCTACAGAAGGACGAAAATAGAGGCCTATTGTTAGTCTCAGTACTAGCATGACTGTTGGTGCGGCAGAGACCTGGAATACGATCATTTGGAAGTCGGATATGTTTCCAAATTAAGTACATGTTATACAAAAGCACTAATCACCAACAAATGCACAAAGAGAATTTTATCACCAATTGTAACACTCTTATATGTTTCGACCCTGCTGGGTCATCTTCAGGGAGAACTTTTTTGTTACCGTTACACTAAGGTTGCACTTTATAGTTGAGTGAGAATGTGCTGTTGACTGCGTACTGTGTACTGGGGGCGTGAACTCTTTGCGGCCCCGGCCTGCACTGCAAGCCGGGACCGCAGAGGGTTCACGCCTCCAAAAACAACGCAGTACACAGTCAACAGCACATTCTCACTCAACTGTAAAGTGCAACCTTAGTGTAACGGTAACAAAAAAGTTCTCCCTGAAGATGACCCAACAGGGTCGAAATATGTAGGAGTGTGTTACGATTGATGATAAAACTCTCTCTGTGCATTTGTTGGTGATTAGTGTTTTTGTATAATATAGTGCACGGACATGGAACATATTAAATTTATGTAAATGTATTCAGTTGCTACCTCACAGAAAGGAAGACATCCAGTGGAAAGACATAGTGGTCCATGCTACATCTCCGTTTGTGCCGTACATCGTACAAGGCACACACATAAAACAGGCAGCACACAAAGTTACAAAAATTTTGGGATCCTATTTCTTTGAGATACATTTTTATATAATACTCTTATTTACGCCTGTGTATCCCACCAGTCCCTGCCCCTGTACTTTGTCCAGTTCGTACTTCACGTATACTTTTTATCACTCCCATGCGTGCTATACGCCCTGCTCACATCACCCTCCTTAATCTCATCATGTGTGGTGAAGAATGAAAATCACAAAGCTCATTGTGCAATGTCCTATCATCTCTAATTTTAGCATTTAATTTTCGCACACCATTAACCTTTTAAAGCCTAGCGGTAACTTTACGTACCGCCAGGTTTAACATTAAAAAATTCTACGTGGTGCCCACAGTGTGTTTGTGTGTTTTATGTGGATCTCAGAACAAACAGCAACTTTTGCCTTATAAAACATTAAGAGATTGGTTTTTATAACCGAAGTGGAGAGTGTTTACAGCGCGGTACGCATTGAGTCCTTATATAAAACAGATACGCTTCGTCTTTAAAGGGTTAATTTACGTAGGACAGAGTAAGAAGAAACACTGTAACACACGTAATGTGAAATAGAACTGTTACAATGGGACAAAAATTCGGTTCCAAGAGCCTGCAGTGTGTTGAGATGTAGCAGAGGTAATATCATTTTATTTCAAGTTACAGAGCAATAAAACCATTACGGGGATGGTGGATAATTCTGAAATATGGGAACAGTAGCTATGGGACAGACGACAGAACGGGAACTTGGCAGTCATCGTCTCAGAACAGTACATCATTTTATGCGCAGGTGTAAATAAAAGATGTCCCAGAAGGCAACGCCGTCAAGAATGTGTGGAACGAAGGGAATTTATATTGCTTACTGGAATGTCTGGATATATACGAAATCAGAAATGCTAAAATATGTAAGATATTTAATGTCGATAGTACAACTCCAGCGATTTGTATGTATACGAAATTATGGTAAGGACACGTAGAGAGAAAGTTGAAGACGGCATGGAATCATTATCCTACAGAGTTCAAATGAAAGTAAGAAAAAATACACTCTGTAAAGAGGACTCTGAAGTCATGAACAGATGGTAAAAATGTACTTAATTAAGCAATGAGTCATGAAGATAGAGGGTGGAGATGTTCCGTACATTTTAATCTCAGCTTATATACTTAATTAAGCAATGAGTCATAAAGATAGAGGGTGGAGATATTCCGTACATTTTAATCTCAGCTTTAGACGGAGGTGCGTGGTGAAATAAATGCCTCGGTCGGTCTGGGTCTGGGGGAGAAAAAAAAAGCCATTGCCCGTTCCCAGGAATCGAACACAGATCGTTAAGTCCGTAGCCCCTAGCTGTAATGAATGAACTACGAAATACGTTGACTAATAAGTAAAGACAAGGAAGGCCGTGACTGAGTCACCTTATGTGTTCAGTACTACAGAGATTGAACGTAAACACAGTTAGATGCCGTCCTCACAACTTGTTTTGGTTCAAAAGACTACAGAGATTACTGCCACAGGAAGCCTACACAACGGAGGCAGGAGTCACGAACGTTAAATCTAAATATTGATTTCATTATCGAACAATTTGATACATGAGAAATAAGAAGCCTCATATAGCCTTGCTTGATTTTCACCTTGTCTCAAAACAACGCCAACAAAACATACGGCAGACTAAGATCAGAACATGTAATTTTTATAATTACGTACGGGTTTAATCCTTTAAATAGGGAAGCTTTTTTAAATATCACTCCAAATTTCATTTTATACTTCCAACATAACGTCTCATTTGCAATTTGAAATTTGAGGTACTGAAGACCATGAATATTCAAGACTGTACTACTGTATGTGCCATCAGGATTTTGGGGGAACCTGTCATAATTTTACGAGAATTAATGTGAAAGTAACCATAAAAGACAAGGCCAGTTTCAGGTGGATTAGGCCTGCAGGCATAGCTACGACAGTTCCTAAATATCTTGCCAGAAACTCAAACAAGGAACTTTACAATTCTAACAATTCTTCACACGTTCAAGCTCCGGCCGCTATGTCATGGAAACAACACCCCGCGCGCATTCTACACGACGCTGGATAGACCCTAGTTTCGGGCAGCATATGACGGAGACAAGAAAAAGTACTGCCTCTAAAGGGATCCGTACTAAAACCATTCAACGTCTGAACTACCCGTGATTTCAGGCTTCCGACGCGATGTTGGTAAGATCTGCACTCCTCTGGGATATTACACAGCGTCGAGAAGTAATCCTTTACCGACGTTTCGGAAAAACGTATCGGTCCAATCTGAAAGGGTCAAGAAGTCCAAGAAGAAGTCTTCTTGTACTTTTTTACCCTCGAAGATGGGACTGATACATTGTCCCGAAACGTCGGTGAAGGATTCTTCTTGGATTTCTTTAACCTCGAATATGGGACCGAAAGGTTGTCCAAAAACGTCGGTGAAGGATTCTTGTTGGATTTCTTGAACCTTGAATATGGGACCGAAACGTTGCCCCGAAACGTCGGTGAAGGATTAACACTCGACGCTGCGCATAATACCCCAGAACAGCGCAGATTTCAACCCTTGAACAATTAAAATCTGTCGGTACATAATCCAGTAGCATTCGTGTAATCTGCATCGCCTGGCGGAATTACCACTTTTAGCAGCAGCGTCCGATGTAATCTTTCAACAGTCATCTTTTGCTGCATATAATGCACATATAAATGTTCAAGTGCGGTGTAGTTCTAGGGTGGCGTATAATAACGCTGCAGTTAAATGGAAGCTACGGTTAAAATTAACTGTGTGGAAAATGGCCTACCCCTGAGGGACAGCCTGTCACGGCTCGCGTAATGTAGACGTAGTCACAGTGGACACTTGCGAAAATTACGGAGGTCTTCGATTTTCAAGGGACAACTACTGGTCAATAAATGTTGTTCATGACGGCGGACCTTTTGATTGAACGTCAAGATGGTGCGGTTAGCACGTTAGCATTCACTGCGTTAGACAGTGTTAGAGGTATTTAAGTGGAATTCTTCAGGTATGAGATTACTATAAAATTTCATAAAAATTCCTCAATAGCTTTTAAGGGTGATTCAGAGGAAGCAGTTACGTAGGTACGATGACATAACAGGGCTGTCTTTGGGCCAGAAGCAAATTAACACAAATTTCTGTAAAACATTATAATACATACGGTGTTACGAATTTCCTACTCAGTTTCTTGGGCGGCGGGGGCCCCCCCCCGCTTACTGGAGCTGTGAAAAAACCTGAAGCACATCACTGTTACTTCTACACGGTATAAAGTTCGTTGACGCTTATTTATTAATGGTTTGCTCATCGATGATTTCCACTGCTAGCACTACATAACGCCCAAAGATAGCCAACAGTAAAGCTGTCCCTGTGAACGGGAGAAGTTACCTATGAAGCAATGGAGGTACAGCTCCCAACATTCTTGACCTTGGCACAAACGAAAGGGACACGGAAGGTACAATTACAGAATAAATACTATAAAGTAAATAGTAAGACTGTCCGATCCCGGTGGCTGTGCGGCCTAAGGCCTGGGTCAGCAGCCGCTCCATTCCTGGTATCGCGGGTTCGAATCCCGCTGAGGGCATGGATGTTCGTCTGTTGTGTTTGTTGTGTGTTGTGTAGGTAGCGGCCTCTGCGACGGGCTGATCACTCGTTCAGAGGAGTCCTACCGGGTGTGCGTGCGTGCGTGTGTGTGTTATCTAGAAAGCTCAATAATGAGGCGGCCTAGGCCCGATTTGGGCTGTCGGGCCACAGAAGAAGGAGAAGAAGAAAAAGAAGAAGAAGAAGGAGGAGGAGGAGGAGCAAGAGGAAGAGTAGGAGGAATGACCAAGACTAGTACACAAATCTAGTTGATGCGTACTTGTAAAAGCCTGGTGTTCGCAGTTAAATACAAACAAATGTGCTTTGATTTGACATGATTTTACAACGGACAATAAAAAGAATGAAGATCTACAGACCACCTCCTTATAATTCCTTACCTTTTCACCATCCATGATACTCAGCTTCTGAGATGAAAACAGAGACAAGGCATTGGTTATGTGCTGTGAGGCTAACTATAGCCTTACGCAGCGATACCAGAAGAACTGCAACAGACGTCGCTGCGAGTTACAATACATTGGGCAGCTTACGGCCACTGCTGCTGTGAGCCTTCAGTTCATCGCGTACAACTCTAGTAATATCATTCGACGGTACATAAACTTCCATCCCACACGTCCTTTTTAAACAGTACAAGACTACGTGACCGTCTTTCCCTGCATTCTGCTTACGTCAGGATGTCTATACATATTCCATACAGACACACCTCCCCACATCTGTTACAACTCCCCAGAACTGGTGTTCTAATGATTTCGCGATTGCAAGAACGTTAGGTCAATCGCAATATTAACGCCTGATTACGTAAAACTTGAGAGAAATTGCCATGAACTGAAAAAAAAATAATTTTATTGATTGAACACCTGAGTTCCATTCTGTGCCGAAACCATAAGATACATTGTACCCTTGGGGTTTGTCATTTTTCGAATGTCAATTTTAAAACTTCGAAAGCTGCAACTCGGAAAACATCAGTCTACTAGCTACTATCAAGTATTGGTTTCCTCTCCGAAATGGACCCTTCGAAATATAATCAGGATGAGCCGACAGGTCACCTGAGTCTAGCCCAAAACTGAGCACACTTCTTGCCGTGTAGTACAGGAAGAACAACGGATACAGCGTGGACCTTTACAAAGACTTCAGCTGTCCTGAGGTTACGCAGGCAACATGGCCATTCTCTTCTTTGACATGTGCATAAACAACTTCAGGAGAAGTGGCGGTTCCTGCGATTGGGCACAAAGAAAGAGATCGCGCGTGTTAAAAATGAGCTAGAACTTTATTTTGGTCACGAAATCGTGGATTTGGGAGATGTGCGAGGCATGCAGCACGCACGTTGATCAAGAAATCTTGTCCAGAGTAACTGAATAGAACAGAGCAGAGGTGCGGCGTACTGAAGAAATAATATTAAAAGTAATGCTTAAGGACAAAATACCAGGTTTTGGTTCAAAAAATGGAGAAGTACGGGACCATATTAAACAGTGTAATGAACACAGGCCCTAGTAGGTGTCCAGGTTGTTTATTTTCACTGATCACACTCAAAACACACACCACAGTCGGTAGGACTCCTCTGGAAGAAGGATCGGCCCGTCGCAGAGACCTCTACCTGGCAACACAAACACTCACAAGAGACAAACATCCATGTCTCCGGTGGGATTCGAACCCACGATCCCAGCAAGCGCTCGGCCGCAGACCTACGCCTTAGGCCGCGCGGCCACTGGGATCGGCTGTATAAAAGATACGAAGGAAAATAACCTAGATTGTTAGCAATGACAGAATCGTACTTGATTTTATAGAGCAATATAGTCTGCAGTAACGGAGGTCAAATGATTGGCTGCTGTGGACACAGTAATGGATTTCTGACCTCCATAATCACATGTGATTTTTCAAAAATCCGGAGAAAGGACAACCTGTCTCATGGAATTAATTACTCAATTAAAATTTGCCACAACGTAATCAACTCACAATTTACTGTATTATTTTTCAAACTGTCGGCACCGGATAGCCTAATGCAATTTTGATATAATGAGGTGTAAAACAACACGTAAAATAGAAGTTGCATCAGAAACAGAGATTTGCTTTCGACTGCTTTCCTTATTTTGCAGACAAGGTGAGACACAAACTGTTATCGTGCCTGTCTGTGTCACAATTTTAATGAAATGAGTATTACAGATTAGCTCATTTTTATAAAATTTAACCCTTTTGAAATATGGAACCGAAATTATTTGAAATAAATCTGTTGGATGATTTTCACTTAAGCCTCTGTCGGTGTGCTAAAAGAACTGACTAACTCCAAAGAAACTGGCTTGGGATACAGTTGGGTAGACAAGAGATGGGATGAAGTTGAAAAATACATGTTCGATTTTTAAAACTATGTGTAACGACATTCAAAGGTAATCAAACAGAGAAAAAATGAAAGAAACGAAATCTGCAGTCTCAGACTGGAAAAAGAAACAAAAAGGGGAGAGAGAATAATACATATAGAGAAGTGCAATTCGAATGAGAGAATTGGGTCAGCATGGTTTATTTGGAATCATGGGAAATGGGAGGCAAAAGGAGAGACGCAGCAAAAGGAATACAGCCCCTGTGTAAGAAGACGAGAAGGTGGTTCTATATTACTAAAATGTAATGACACACACAGAGGTGGCAAAACTAATTACTTCACAATAAATGGTTACACATCAGTAAAGAAACAGCCTACAAGTAAATCATAAGCTGCAATAAAATCATAAAATTAAAAAAATTAGGTAATTTTTTATACAAAGTAAAAGGCGAGAAAATGAAGTAACAAAGGCGGTGCAAGATCTAGATGGAATAAGACAGGCGGAACTGCAAGCAGAAATGTGTTACTATTTATAAACATGAACTTCGAAGAGGTTAACACCTGACAGAGGATAGGAATTAGTCAACATAAATCTTAGCCACTGGTATTACAATAACGGATTGCAGTGGCACAACCCGGCGTTACCAGCTATATCCAAAGTTGTAAATGGATCTCAGCTAATAAATTTGATGTGGTTTGCTTAACTGCTTGGAGTAGACACACTACTGGGAAGCTAACAGTCGCAAAGATAATGAAGAAACTACAAAAACACTAATCACCAACAAATGTACAAAGAGAGTTTTATCATCAATTGTAACACACTCCTACATGTTTCGACCCTGTTGTGTCATCTTCAGGGAGAACTTTTTTGTTACCGTTACACTAAGGTTGCACTTTATAGTTGAGTGAGAATGTGCTATTGACTGCGTACTGTGTACTGGAGGCGTGAACTCTCTGCGGTCCCGGCCTCCACTGCAAGCCGGGACCGCAGACAGTTCACGCCTCCAAAAACAACACAGTACACAGTCAACAGCACATTGTCACTCAAGTATAAAGTGCAACCTTAGCGTAACGATAACAAAATGTTCTCCCTGAAGATGACCCAGCAGGGTCGAAACACGTAGGAGTGTGTTATGATTGATGATAAAACTCCCTTTGTGCATTTTGTTGGTGATTAGTGTTTTTGTGTAATATAGTGCACGGACATGGAACACATTAAACTAACGAAAAAGCTGTTCGCGTTTTTTGGGAAAAGGTGTTGAGATACGGTGTTTGTAAGAACTGTTCATTGTACTGTGTACCAAACCAGATCAAACCAATCAAAATCCATCTACCATGTTTGTGATGCACTTCAATATTATCTTCCTACCTACAATTATTTAAGCCAAGTGTCTTATCCCTTTGAGTTCACTGATTGACCCCTAAGGGCCTGTAATTTATAATTCATACTGATGAAACTGAATTTTTCGTCTTACAAACATTTACAAGAACGTAAAATATTGCCTTACAAGGAGCCACAATTAAAAGCAAATTTGATATTTAATGTGTTCCATGTCCGTGCACTATATTATACAAAAAAACTTAACACACCAACGAATGCACAAAGAGTTTTCTTCGTCAATTATAACACACTCCTACATGTTTCGACCCTGCTGGGTCATCTTCAGGGAGAAACCTTCCGTTGTCTTTACACTAGGTTGCACTACACAGTTAAGCGAGAATGTGCTGTTGACTGTACACTGCGCCGTTTATGGAGGCGCGAACTCTTGTACAAGCCGAGACTACAAAGAGTTATTCCAAAGAACTCTTGTACAAGCCGAGACTACAAAGAGTTCGCGCCTCCACAAACGGCGCAGTGTACAGTCAACAGCACATTCTCGCTTAACTGTGTAGTGCAACCTAGTGTAACGACAACGGAAGGTTTCTCCCTGAAGATGACCCAGCAGGGTCGAAACATGTAGGAGTGTGTTATAATTGACG
>BLKM01006964.1:1012338-1069268 GCA_013340265.1 Coptotermes formosanus
GAAAAAAACTTTAAACACCAACGAATGCACAAAGAGTTTTTTTTTCGTCAATTATAACACACTCCTACATATTTCGACCCTGCTGGGTCATCTTCAGGGAGAAACCTTCCGTTGTCTTTACACTAGGTTGCACTACACAGTTAAGCGAGAATGTGCTGTTGACTGTACACTGCGCCGTTTATGGAGGCGCGAACTCTTGTACAAGCCGAGACTACAAAGAGTTATTCCAAAGAACTCTTGTACAAGCCGAGACTACAAAGAGTTCGCGCCTCCACAAACGGCGCAGTGTACAGTCAACAGCACATTCTCGCTTAACTGTGTAGTGCAACCTAGTGTAACGACAACGGAAGGTTTCTCCCTGAAGATGACCCAGCAGGGTCGAAATATGTAGGAGTGTGTTATAATTGACGAAAAAAAAACTCTTTGTGCATTCGTTGGTGTTTAAAGTTTTTTTCATATTTGATTTATTTTTTGGGTTGGTATCTTACTAAATACATTAAAAGAAATTCACATTTTTGTGTACGGTCTGATGTGGTGTGTAACAATAAACTTATATCCTCAATAAATAAGCACCAAAGCGAGTGGGGAATGCAGGTACATAAAAATGCATTTCTGCAATACAATGCAAATTTTCCGAGCTCTTAATTAGGTAGTAAAGTCAGATGCTCTTCCAATGAAATCGGTTCACAACGTAAAGTCGATGTTCGCTTTGTCGCTGCGCTGTCTAGAAAACGCCTTCTACAGAAACTCAAGAATTGGAGTACACTTTAAAGCTGGTATCTTCTTCAGGGACAAAGGCTGAAGTACCTGTCAAGATGACTCTTCCAAAGAACATTTAATACATATCTCTCAGCAAATAAGACGACGTTTATCTTCAACGTTTAACCCTTTAAAGACGAAGCATATCTGTTTTATATAAGGACTCAGTGCGTACCGCGCTGTAAACACTCTCCACTTCGGTTATAAAAACCAGTCTCTTAATGTTTTATAAGGCAAAAGTTGCTGCTTGTTCTGAGATCTGTACAAAACACACAAACGCAATGTGGGCACCACGTAGAATTTTTTAATGTTAAACTTGGTCGTATGTAAAGTTAGCCCTAGGCTTTAAAAGGTTAATAATTCTAAGTTTTGTTGCCGATAGCTCTTGAAACGTACGGCCATATTATACTCCTTCTGCTACTTTATACTGCAGCGGGTTTACACTTTCAGAGTAGTATTTCTTTTATCTCACGTCACGTCAGTTCAAAAGGAACCTTTGTTGCTCCAAGCCACTTCTAGATGTGTGGAAATTGACGTAACACTAAAATCTCTGTAAACAGAACGGCTTAGAAAGAAAAGGAAACTAAAGTTTGAGTGTCTATGTGACTTTAACTACTCCCACAAAATTAAAGTAAGCTTCTCCTAATTGGTCCAGCCATACAAATTTCTGTGGCACCATTAACTACACGGTCCATTTCTCTTGTCTTATATCGCTCGGTGTTCTTGCTACTTCTCTCTCTCTTTTTACGATACCTGAGAGTTTTGTTGGCGCTCACGCGGACCTCCTGGGCCACTAATGGATTTACTATTTGTGCCGAGGTTCTAGGTCACGGCAGGCCTCTCGGGCGACGATGATCTGAAGCACCATTATTCTTCTTTCCTCACACGACAGAGAAGGGAGTTGCCAAACCTTGCAGTGCTAGACACTCTACAGGTCGTCTGTTTTAGCTAGACCTCCGTGATGCGCATTACAGATGTAAGATGCTGAATGATAAGGGTATAGCTCTAGCTACATTTCTTGTCCAAATCATGTAGTTTTACAAGGGTACTGATACCGAGTTCCTTGGTATTTCGATCACAAATGAGCCCACTACAAACAATCAACAAAGTCAGATACGTAGAATTGGTATCTCCTCACTATCTCCTTGCGAATGGAGGCTTCTGACAGGGAACACAGACCCAGTTTGGCTTTATGCATTGTTACTTCAATGTGATTCCCTGATGATCCCATAAGGGATCGAAACATGTAGGAGTGTTCATATTTATATTGAAATACAAAATATCTGGGAACAATATAGCGCATTTTGTTGCACTGAGTAGTGTGGATTATTTAAATATACACTGTATGACTATCTTTCTCCAGGTAGTTAGGTTAGCGGCCATTTAAACATAATTTCAATTAAATATTTTTCTTATCTCAGCTAGTTCGTTATTTCTTCTGACAGATAATCTGTGGTTTCCAGCAATTCTGTGCCCATATTGCTTCCTCCTAAGTTGCTCAGGAAGTCTCTGGCAGAGTCCCTCGCAGGACCGGAGTTTAACATGCGATAAAGGCAACGGATGCCGAAATTTATGCCTAGACATATTCGAAGATAGCAAAATACCATAAAACCATTCAGTAGATTCCAAAACTACTTTGTACAAATGGGTTTCCCCTTTTACCAATAAAGCTTGACTCTACTTGCACTAACCCAGGAATAACATAGGGTCTCAGGTCTAAGGAAATTGCTATACTTTCCCTTGATGGGAATTTTTCGATAGGAGTAATTTGCTTCGGACATTCACAGGATTTATATTTCGTTTATAAAGGAAGAGCGAGAGAAAGCAGAGCAATAAAGATAAGGAAATAGAATGGAAAGAAAAACATCATGCATTGGTATTTGTCACCAACTTCTCAGTGGTACAAGTTCAGCGGCCGAAAATGTTTTTAGTTGCTGATACGTCAGAATTTGTAACGTTCCTTGTGTACTGAAGAGACGATTTAAGGAAAATATATGGTCATATGACGTCAACAGAATGTAAATAAAAATAATAATACGGCATCATTTGAATGTGTTCTAAAATCGAGAACGTCATTAAGAATGAAAGAACTATTGTTACGGGTTTACGAAGGGATTAAATTCACAAAATAGAGACCTAAAATATTTTGTTAAATCCTAAATCTTTTATCTCCACCTTTCCTCACAAAAAATAAAATAAATTTACATCACAAAATTCCACAATTTTACCAATCTTTTGGCTTTATATGGATGTAAACTCGATCCCCTTTTTGAAGAACTGACTGAAAGTAAAATTTATTTCTGGTTTACCTAAAAGAGCTGTCAAAAACTCAGGCTATTAGGACAGGTTGGTCAGTGAATAATGAATTAGAAATGGCGTGGAAGGAAGCGGCTGTGGCCTACTTGTAGTAATATCTCGGCATTTGACTAGCAGAACTGAGGCAAACCATGTCAACAATCTGTCAGAACGTCCGGTCTCCAGTCGAGATTGGAATCTAGTGTTTTCCTTATAAGAATCAGTGGCGCCAACTGCTCGGCCGCGAATGTCAGCTCTATTACACTGATTGTGCGGCGCGTCTGTAGCGGCATGGGCCAATCTGTTCGACGAATGAGGAATCTTGGGAAGAAAATCAGTCGCAATTGAAGACATTCTGAAGTAACGGAAAAGGAACAAAAAGGACTGGAAATAATTACTTAACAGGGACTGTAATCTGTTATGACAAATAAATTTGTGAGCACGGGATAGAAGGGTTCTTACCATAAACAGGAAAAACAGAAGTAGATAAACATTTGGTCTTAAAACTTTAATGGAAGACACAGATTGCGAGTAGTTAGGGGAAGACGAGAAGAAGTATTATAATGAACGTTTGGAAAAGTGGGTGAGATGTGTGGAATGGAAAGAAATGGCTTGGGATAGGGTCAGGTAGGGACAAAATTTTGTATAAAAGCAGCAAATGTTTGGCAAGATTAGAGGTTCATGAAGATTCAAGTCTTCTGGGATATTTCATTGTGTAGATGAAGGCGTAAAGGTCCATTGCAACGTCTAAATTATTTACCAATCGACATGGCGTCATGTACAAGTAGACTTTACGTGATTTCAGGCTTCCGCTTGCAATGAGACCTGCTCTCCTCTCAGATATGACGCAGCGCTGAGTGGTAGTTCTGTACCGACGCTTTAGGACAGAACTGCCACTGAACGCTGCGTCATATCCGGTAAGGCGCAGATCTCTGTAGACTTTAATTAGCAAGACATTTTGACCAGTTGAGTTAAGTGTTAAACTATCTATGAGTCTGACGTTGGAACAGCGTAGTCTGTAAGGTATATAGCTTGTGTTCTGGAACACCAAGGAATTTTGCTCAAATTCCCTGCAGACCATACCTGGGGCCGACCAAACATCCTATCAAAAGCCAGCCGCAGCCGGGGACTATTGCACTTTGAGTAAAGCGAAAGGAGGATGATTCTGACAACTCACCTTACAGTAAAGGTAAAGGTCATCACATGCCAGGACAGGCAAAAAGGGGAGGCGAATGTGTAGCTCCAACCCATTCGCAAGCCGGCGCTTGACGGAGATGGGTGGTTACCACCACGCTCCGGCCGCTTTACCCTGCAGGCTGAGTGGGCCTCGAAACTGGTCTGGACGACACGGAAAATCTCGACGCACCCGCAACTGATCACCGGACCGTCCAGTTCGTAGCGACTTGCTATACCAACTACGTTACCCCGGCCGCCAGTCCCTACAGTACCGAGGTTAAGAATGAGTGGAGCTACACCTCCGATTTCGACATGCTTTTTTGTGGAGCATAGGGACAATTTACCCTCATTTTATTACTTTCCAATAGGGAACCCCAACCATATTCTATACAACGTCTTGGAAAATGTGTTTTTCCTTTGTCCCTTACTGTGGTTGGGTAATGTTACTGCCAATGAGCAGCCCCAAGCCAGTACACGCAGCAGCCACATTAGTACATAAAATTACTTATCACAAAATTGTGGGCAGTACGCTGTTTCTTACAAAATAACTGTGCGATTCGTGGTGACTGTACTCCAATACCGAGTCGGGCTGATAAGTCACACTGTCAGTAATTTAATATTTGTGACGCTGTGTGCAGTGCAGCAGACATTACTGTGCCGCAAATCTTCCGCAGCGCGGGCACAGGTCGTGTGGGCAACACACAGTGGACAATAGACTACGTCTGCCGATTCGGGAAACATTACTTGCTCTGGTCGACTAGAAAACTTGTCATCCAGAGAGGGATCAATTGCATAATCTTTCACTTATCCGATCACTGAGCTATCAGACCCTCTTTTTCTAAGTCATTTCGTATTGATGAATTAATTATCAGTGACATTACTCACAGCCTTAGGAACGCGAAAAGCACGAGATTTACGCAAGCTTGGGAGATTCACAGAACGACGCAGGAAATATATTCAGTATTTTATATAAAATATTTCAAGAAAGTATGCACAGTATTCAGAAATCCTGACTTAAATTATGTAGTTTGGATGGAATTTTCTGACTTGCAATTTCTGTTATGGCCTGATGACAGCTCTTAGGAGTCAAAACTAGTAGTCTAAATACGCATTTAAAAACGAAGTGCTTGTTTTAACAGCGTAATTAGTAAGAATAAAGACAAGTTTTTAATCTGCATACCAACGGGGATGTTTTGTATTAAAATTAAATGATTTATAAATCCACCGGGATTTCTCGTAATTTTTTTTTACCGCTTACTTCAAAGGTAAAGTCAAATATGCGAAACGGTTTCTCGCATTCCTTACGGTAAGGGACACCCTATTTGAACTCCTGCATGACATTCAAACTTCAGTTGCTTCTCCTTTCTACTTACCCTAAACCCTAGCTTAGAAGTCATTAAGAAAACAACATCCGAATACTTTTTTTTTCATCTCTATGTATTCTGCCTTACTTTATCCGCTTTGCCGTGTGTTTTGGAGTGGGAGCAACTTGGAAGGGACAGAAAACTTTGAAGGAAGCTGCTGACAGATAGCATAAAACTTATGACGCTCATAACTACTTGGTGATCAAAGCAGCAGGAAAAACGAGCATTCATCATCTTACTTTTCTCTGGGGCATAATATTTGGCCAGCGGCGGTAGCTGGACACTAGTCAAGTTTCGCGAGCACAACGGCAAACAAACGTCTGCAGAAAGTTGCCCATAATGTAAGGAATTACATAAGCAGCGCCCTAAATTAGCACCTGACAGATACTGCAGTTCATTTCAGGACACGTCAACTGCATACATTACATGGGTGGGTAAGATCGTGGCTTCAGATTAAAACGAGGACATGACACAATAAATAAGAATAATCACAGAGAGCAATAAAATATTGCGGTCTAGTAGTTAGCGTCCCTACTGCATATTCAGAAAATTTAGCTTTCAAACGTCGCCTTAAAACATGCTGTTTTGATGAGATTTGCGCTCTTCTGGGATAATACGTGCTGCTTGTGGTAATTGTTTACCGACGTTTCGGGACAACGTATCGGTCCCATCTTCAAGGGTCAAGAGACTCTTGACCCTTGAAGATGGGACCGATATGTTTTCCCGAAACGTCGGTAAACAATTACCACAAGACGCCGCATAATATCGCAGAAGAGCGCAGATCTTATCAACATCACGGCGGAAGCCTGAAATCGGAGCAGTTTTGACATTTATCGTTGTATTCCCCTTTTCGTTTAATATAAAAGTACGAAATGGTCACTTCCTTATCCATCTTCTTAACAATATTATTCATTACTAATTTTGCCATTTAAAGCTATGTAGCCTCCAACGGGCGCAATTTTCAATTCTGAAAAAGACTGGGCCTACATTCGTAAAGCGAAAAATAACGAATTCTACAAGCATCGACTGCCAATACGAGAACCATACTGCTTGTCTAAACAGCACACATCTTTAAGTCAAATTCAACAATACACTGCGCATTCTGATATCGCGGACAAGAACATGAAGACAGGCTGTACAGTAATGATTGCTTATTTATATGCCCAGTCCCTTATATGTATGACGCACCATTTAGTGACGCAATACAGTTAAGATGCACGTTCGTAGCTTCTGCCATTCGATACAGATGAAACCTTTATGGCCATCTCTCCTGCGTTCAATATTTCTGCCTGTCTTTACGTTTATTGCATTGGTTTTGTGATCTCGACTCCCTCAGGACTGATGTATATATTTCCAAAAGGAGCGAACGGAAACATCGACCGCTTCAGTGCCGCTGATAGCACAACCACGCAATGCTGTGTGTATACATGGTATTCCTTAATAAATCACACACAATATGTACATTAGAAACTACTGATTCTAATGTGACAAGAAAATCAGGTTAAGGTTTTCTTTTACAACACAAGAGAGATTTAGCATTCGACATTTCTCTGTACTCTGATTCATCTGTTAAAACTCATGTATTTTATCTTTATTCATCTAATATTCTTTTACTTACTTTGCTTGTGTCTCTCCTTCATTATTTAAACACCATTTGTTTGATTTTTCTTTCATCTGCTATTAGCTAGCGTGTTTGGTACATTTTTATCTTGCTTTCTTTATTCCTTCCTTCTGTGACGTACACATACCTGTATGTTATACACTGTTTGCTTGTTTCTGTCCATACGTATTCAGGATTAAATACGTAGTTATGTTTCCCGCCGAAACTAAAGGACAAATTGAATTATCGGCTATTATCAGCTAATCTTGAACTGAAATTTTGAACGTATTCTTCAATATCGGGGGCATAACTAGAAGTGTGTGTCTTACGTGAAATAGAAAACAACGCAAGTAAGTAAATAAATAGAAAAATAAATAAATAAACAAATAGTCATTTACTTATTTTAATCGGGATAAGGACCATTTTAATAATATCTCCATTATTTAGGTTTATTTCCAAAATTGCTATATTTATTGCTTTCGACGGCAATAAATACTTATAGCACAATGGGATGAATTCGATACAATTATTTTCAAAATAAAGCTTTTTGAAATTGGTAAGGTATTCCATAAATAATCATAATTCAGATGACGAAAAAATGAACGTTGTTAATATAAGCAACTTTTATTCACTTAAAAATAGAAACCTGTTATTTTCCATTCTCCTTAAACACTTTAGTGTAGCCTGTATTTCTACAACAAGTGCCGCTTCATCTTCCCAATTACCCTTTTCAGCTGTATTTTCCGATCAAAATTTTATGTATCTTTCATTCTTCGTCAGGCTTTGTAAATATGCTGTCCCTTTCTACTTCCTTCATGTGACAGCCTTCGAAGGACCATACGACGAGAGGATGTTAAGAACTCCCTCTTCAGTTAATTTTCAGCTCCTGCCTCGTTAGGGCTTAAATAAAAGCATTTATTTCAGAACATTATTTTCAGATACGCTTACCTTCAAATTTCTACTTTATCTCACAGCCAGATAAAATTAAATTTTATGTTATTCTGTACCAGGTGTATGGAGAAAACGCATAATACAACAACCGTTATCACTCTATATGCTGATCCTCCGAAATTCTGAATATGTTTAATAAAATTTAATTTTGAGGCATTTGCTACATATTTTTGGTTGACAATAAAGATAAAGTTAATAAAGCTGATTAAGCATTAAAGTTCGCGCATATCATGAATTATAATCCATTATTGTATACTAACGGTTAGTTTGAAACATTTTTCGATAAGCTGCATATGAAACAAAATAATGGTACAAATATTACGACTGAATGGAACGCATTTGTGCAGTTCAATAGCTTTGAAACAAAGATTTGTGTCTGTAATATATTATCATCACGTCACTGAAGTATGAAAAATCACGCAGACTGCACTTCAAATACATCAAAATTGGATTACACCTCCTAACCTTTTACGCCACAGAAGGCATGAATAAACAACATAATCTGTTTTGGACTGGAATCCTACTGGATTTAATTAGGATCATGGTTAATTAAAAAATAAACTTTGCGTTCCATACGAGTTGGGAGTGGCAATGGTAGGAAAAAAAACATCAATCCAACCTAAATGAGATTGGCTACAGCTCTTTGTTATGTACATTTGTCCACAGAGTTCAATTAATTTTGGACAAGCTCGCCTTCAATTTATACAGATATATAAGTAGCGTCAAACACGGCGTAACTCTGGAACGCAAATCGTGTCATGTGACACCCTGACACGCGATGGAAACAGTTAACTTTCTGAACACAAGCAGCAGCGCTGACCTGTGTTGACAAATGACATATCACTTCCATCTAAATCAGCATCGTCATGTGACAGAAAGCTAATATGTGAAAGGACATTAGAAGCAATTGCGAATGCTTGGGATGCGACTACATTCCTGTCTGGAAAAAATATAGACCTAATTGCAAAGATTTGTTCCCAGTATTTTCTACTACATGAAAAGATACACTTCAAAATAAATGGGTTTACAATTAACATTCTAAAATTAAACATAATGTCTGCTACACATAGAGCAGAGTGACACGCTTTTTGAGCCAAACAGTTACAAAAAATGTACAAATTGTTGTAAAATATATATATCAAGATCACAAAAACTATGTCAGATGTTGTAGTTAATAAAACTCGTTATGAAAAATTCAGGACATATTTGACAATAGGCCATGTTCATAGGATATCTTCCTAATTCAAAATTCATATTACGGCGGTTGTTTCCAAACGTCAGGTTAAAAAAGTATTAATTTAGAATGGGTACTTAAAAAGCCAAGACACAAAAATGTTACAGTATGTACCATCTGCTTTAAAAACAAAGAAATTTGCAGTGTATACATTGAGCACGTTTAAGTGTTTTATATGATTTTCAAAGTTAACAGTCATTATTTGACTAAACAGTATTAACAGTTTTTTCTTCATTGGTAGAAAGTGCCTTGTCCCTGACGTAAGAAATAAATTGTAACACATTACGTATACGAATTTCAGGCTTGAAAGTTTTAAGTATTTGATACGTGATATTAAATTTAATTCGTTAGTCTTAACATCATGTTTAATTTTAACACTAACTGCAGTTGTAAAATTAATAATGTTTTAAATAATTCAAAAGAAAACTGGGACAGTAGCTTCTCTGCGATCGCAGCTAGCATACCGAACAACATGTATTTGTATTTAAGACTGTAATAATACTTTGCTACATAATCTTAAAACACTAATAATTTAAATTGTGGTATAAGAACGTAACAACGCAACAGATACTTTTGTATAATATAGCGCAGGGACATGGAACGCATGAAAGATATTTTTAAATTGAGTTTTTGACGCAAGAAACCTGAAAATTGTGACTTATTAGGGCAGTCAATTTTAAATAACTGAACATCTCTTGACAAGTTTCTGTACTTACTTTTCACCAAACATTTTTCCATTATTCACCAAATGACAACTCAGGCAAAAGTTTCAGTGTTTTGAATCAGCCTGACAACAACTAGTTACAAAGGTATGCAAGAAGGAAAGAAATGAAAAAGAAAGCAAGCAAGCAAGAAAGAAAGAAATACGAGTTTCATCAAAATGACGACTATTATTACAGGTCCCTGATCACTCTTAAAGTTTATGTGGCAAATAATGTAAGATGTCACGACGTAATCAACTAACTATACGGAACGCTTTCCTTATTCAGAGGAGAGCCATTGTTCAGCTTCTGAATATATTTCCACCACCCTACGGAACCCGGCAGCTCATTACCGTGTTCAAAAGAGCCAAAAACGTGTTCCAATTCTGAACTGTTAACTTCAGGTTACACACTCCCAAAGATTCGCTTTAATATTATCAAAAATGTTACACTACGGGTTTTTTCAAGAGATGATATCCTTCCATATTCTACGACAAAAATTTTAAACACGTTTCGCGTACCTATCTTGCGCTTTACATTTCTCTTCTTCTAATTATTCAAATTCTGTTACCGTAAGAGTATTTTGTGGGAATTACGCGTTATGGACCTATTACATTAAAAATATTTGATGTGACATGAACAGGCCCAGCATGCATTCCTGTGAAATCTACGAAGCGGTTCACATTAAACACGCAATGTAACTGTGTAAACAGTATGAAGTGCCTCATTTCCTAACCTGTCACATTGTCGGACGGTAGTCATAACACACTATCAATGCAGTAAGATTCGCTGTTCGGAATAATAGAACAGTACATGTCTATGTGATAACACAGAAACAGACACGCTGGAAACCGTCGGTACGATTTCACAGACTCGGCTGCGTCGTATCAGCTGTTCCATGCTAACGAGACAATTGATTTGCAGTTGACGTGGCTCCACTCCATCCCACCCCTCACCGTCTCTTCGCTGACAATGCACACGTTTCGCTTCGCCGTCTCGTGCGACTGACTTCAACAGATAAACCTGTCCAGGACCTTGTTTCCAGCAGCGTCTCGTTTACCTTCTTCAGAGACCAATGAATTAGTTAAAATTACATCCCAAACCACAGACCAAGAAGACGCAGCGGTACTGCGCTTTGCTTGTACCTCGGAGGAAATCCATTGGAATTTTGGCTGGATTACAGGTTACCCTGTACGTGGTTCTTCGCTATATTCTTCAGTGTCTTCAGATAAATGTGATTTGTCACTGTATTGTTCAGCGTCTTCAGATAAACGTGATCTGTCACTGTATTCTTCAGCGTCTTCAGATAAACGTCATTTGTCACTGTATTCTTCAGTGTCTTCAGATAAACGTCATTTGTCACTATATGTTTCACTGTCTTCTGGTAAACATGATTTGCCACCATATTCTTCAATTATTTAGTCAAACGACGCGGTAAAGATTTTAAATCTGTTCCAGTAACGTAATTCCATATAATTAGACACCATTCATAATCATTATTTTAGTCCTACATTATAAATTAAAAATGAAATAAAATTACTGTCTTCCCATTCCACACGTAAAAATCTAAATGTTGTCTTTTGTTTCGTATGAGCGTAAAAAGTCTCCTGAATGGAGACTCTGATGACTGAAAGCATTCTTCACTACACAGCACATAGAGATTCGGTTTGTACGTGTCACAGAAAACAGTATGCTTCTATCAGAAAACCAACCCATTTATGCTATAGGGCAGCGCTTCCCAAGCAGGGTTCCGCTAGAAATCGTGGAAAAAGGAAAACACATTTTGACTTTTGAATTAATATGTAAATCGATAAAATGGCGAATAAATCAGTATAACAGTCTAGGAACAAAGTTAACGTCCTATGCATAAGTTCTGTGGTTAGGGACCATGAGATATGATTTGCATGTAGCCACAGGAGCATAAAATTGTTATATCGTATACCATTCAAAACAAATAAATTCCAAAGCATGGCAGTTACATTTGACCTGAATTTGCTTTCTGATTTGATGGAGATAAATGAATGCGTAAAGCTGGGTCTGTGAAAATGTTACAATGAGAAGCAGTGGCTATTTCTAAAACCAATTTATTATATTACGTACGTGAACAGGGACAACATAAAACCGCCGCAAGCCGTGAGTGAGGGGCCGCTAACGTGTATCACGCAGAACATACCCGAATATCACGAATTATACTTGTAGCAGCTTTTCTCAGTCTCTCCATAAAAACAGAAGTTTAGTTTCTTAAATCAGGTCATTACCATTTTCATCCTCGTCTCTTGCCATCTCAACATGGACAATTACTTCAAAATTTGACGCTAATTGTTTTCGTCGAGATAGTTTTATTATGCAGGCAAAGGGAGAACACTTTACTATAAATGAATAAATCTGATCAAAGAAATAATATGCCGCCAGTAAAACTAGTACAAGTTATGTCTTTAATGTGGCAACATTTTTCGACCTTAAAGGTAAAGCAGTCCCATTAGAGGCCTGGACAGGCCCAGAGGGCTCCAGGAGGTCGAAGCTCCCAGATTTCTAGACAATCGGCACATGAAGGTGGTAGGTTGTCAGCCATATGCACCGGCCGCGTTTACCCCCCAGGAAATATTCTTGGTACTCATTTCTGTTACAGGCTGAGTCGATCCCAGCGCCATAGTGCGACCGACAGGATTATGCCAATGGAAAAATCCAGTGACACCATCGGGAATCGAACCTGCAACCTGCCGGTTTGTAGCGCAGCGCCTCAACCAACTGCGCCAACGCGGCCCAAGGTAGGAGGTGTAAAATACATAAAAGGAAAACGTATGCAGTTTTAATTATGTTTATAATTCTAAACATAATTAAAATTGCATACATTTCCCTTTAGGTGTTTTATACCACCAAACTGAAGATGGCCCTTTCAGGCAGAAACCCGTTAACACATTAAAGATATACCATGTACTATTTGTCTTAATGGCATTTTATTTATTTTATTACAAATTTAACACAGCGGGATGACACACATAAGAATGAATCTAAAATCCAATTCCCACAGGTTACATTAGTGAGTACAGTATCAAGTTTTGTTTATTAATTAATATAAATTGTATTCACATACTTCGGCTAAATTTAGCCAATAAATAAAGTAAATATAAAGAATTTCCCAATTCCAAATATACTAAATATAACGCACTTACGTATCCAATCCGCCTTATAACTTTTTTGAATAACATATCCTCTTTATAATTTTGTCCAATTTCTGTAGTTATAAATACGATATTTTGAGTACAATAATTTTATAAGGTGAAGTGGATACTTAAGTGCCTCATATTCAGAATATTCCGCACTAAGAAATATGTGAAATTGACTTCATAAATTATAATTTTAGCGGAAATACATTAATATCAGTCAATAAAGATAATTTGGTACTGCACTTATTAATCTAACAACTGTGGGAACTTGATTTTTAATTGATTCATTTGTATCAACTACACAAATGGTTTCATGAAGCAAATATAAAGATAGAAACGTAACTCTTTTGCATGTTACATAAAAATAATAACCAGTGGAACACCACGCGAGCTAAACATCACTCAAATATTTTTACACTATTTCCACCGTACATTTTTTCATATATATATATATATATATATATATATATATATATATATATANACATCACTCAAATATTTTTACACTATTTCCACCGTACATTTTTTCATATATATATAACAAATATCAGTCACCAGCAAATGCACTAATACTATGCAGAGGCACTTTCAACCTTTTAAAGCCTAGCGGTAACTTTACATACGACCAGGTTTAACATTAAAAAATTCTACGTGGTGCCCACATTGCGTTTATGTGTTTTGTACGGATCTCAGAACAAACAGCAACTTTTGCCTTATAAAACATTAAGAGACTGGTTTTCATAACCGAAGTGGAGAGTGCTTACAGCGCGGTACGCACTGAGTCCTTATATAAAACAGATAAGCTTCGTCTTTAAAGGGTTAATCGTACTGTAACATATCACCCGAAATATGCGCGCTGCAATGAACATTTTACTTATACGAACTGTTATGGTGCAACGTAGTCTTGTGAAAGTAACGGAAGTGTGTGCCCCTGATGATGATGTGTTAACATCGAAACATGTCGGGTGATATGTTACAGTACAATTAAAAGTGCCTCTGCATAGTATTAGTGCATTTATTGGTGACTGGTATTTGTTATATATCGGTCAAATAGTGTATGTCAGTCACTTATGTTTATCGCATTTCTGTTACCAAATACGATATCCTAATCCGAGTAGAAAAATCCATAACTTTAGTACAGACACTTATTTGTAATGTAAAGGGCTTGCTGACACCTTATACGAATACCATATATACATACAAATTAATTCGTGTAGCGTTAATTACACTTCCCAACTCCATGTTATTATGCCCACGTCTTGAGTCGTCAGGTTTCCCCAGCTGCGAAAGATGATTGCATAACCACAGGAACGCGCGACACTTTGATAGTAATTGTAGACACCAAGCAATGATATGGGAACAGGATACAGCGCACTCTGTAATTAAAGTTAATGCAGGAAGGCACTGTGTTGGCATTATAATGACACCGAGAAGCCTAACCTGTTTCCGGACTTTAACGTGCCAGTCATACCTAATTCTATACAGCATATATATTCTTTGAAAGCGAAGTACTTAGGTTAGTCAAGAAACTCCCCATATTTTATAGAACACGAAGGTTCGCTGTAACATCCACAAAGGCCCATAATGGTACAAAATTCTGAGGCAGATAGAGAATCTCATCCACGCCTTCAAATCATGTTTATTTAGGATTAATTTTAATATAATAAAATTTTAAATTTCATGGGTTAAATATTTCACACTGAAGATGGAATTAATGTTCTTCACCGAAGTTTTGCTGGCCACCTACCACACTACATGATGTCATAACTTTTAACACCGCATTATGAATTTTCATTTCAGTTACATTCAAGAAACGTACGCACAAAATCTGTTCTTCAAACCTAACCAATAAAACTAAGAATAAAAGGCGTACATATTGAGCTCTATGAGATATTCGACTTCACAAATAATATTTTTCCGATAAAGTCTTTTTGGGAAGATTCAAAACGTTCAATTTCATATCCACGTAAGATAGCAGTCAACATTACACGAGTAGAGAGGGTGTTATCTGTAGATAATATCTGACCTTTAAGGTACATATTGTTGGATTCTGTTCTCAAGCATTAACCATTTAAAGACGAAGCGTATCTGTTTTATATAAGGACTCAGTGCGTACCGCGCTGTAAACACTCTCCACTTCGGTTACAAAAACCGATCAGTTAATGATGTATAAGGCAAAAGTTGCTGTTTGTTCTGAGATCCGTATAAAACACGTAAATGCAATGTGGGCACCACGTAGAAATTTTTAATGTTAAACCGGTGGTACGTAAAGTTACCGCTAGGCTTTAAAAGGTTAAGTTAGCGGAGAGTCTTAAAAATGTGACGACAGTGATGATGATGATGATGATGATGATGATGATGATGATGATGACGACGATGGCGACGATTATAGTGGTATTTCTTAGGTAAAATTTAAAAGTAAAGCAATACAACAAGTAGTGATTCGAGGACGGTTTAATCGTATGGTCATTTGATCACAGGTTCAGCAAGCAAACACATGAAAGGGATCGCAGGTTATTGTTTAATTATGACTTTACACTACCTAAGTATAACGCTGACAACATAAATATCCGTGGGTCTGAACTTTGCACAGTGAAGAAGGACGTCATGGCTTTGTCCTTCAGTTTCTAGCTATTTCTAACATCGTTATCTCGCTGTCAATACACGAGATCCAATTATTTTCCCAACTACTGAAACGTCTGCTCGTAGGCTGTCGTATTTTCATTCTCGTCGGTCAAACACGACGGAAGTCACTCAGTATTCATTAGGCCTATACTGTTTGTGGGCGGAAGACTGTAATGTACAATCATCATCTATTGAGGGCTCCGTTCTTCAGGGTTATGAGGCCGCGCACCTGGATAATCGGCTCCTTTGAAACGTCGGAAACCGACTGCCCATCAACTCAGCGCCTATCCCAGAAATACGCAGTCCTCAGCTATACTGCAGTGCTAACACCGAGGTTCACAAGTCATTAATTATTTTAACGCTGTTTATATCTGGTCTGCTTTAGACTCACACTTCATTTCAGATCCTGCATGATTCCTATCAAAACTACTTTCAGTGTTATACAAACACAACAACACGTGCACACGTTTGATAAAAATCTTAGTAAAAATATTTACAAATCTTTTTGATAGAAATCTTACTAAAATGTTTACAAATATTTTTTGATAAAAATCTTAGTAAAATGTTTACAAATATTTTTGATAAAAATCGTAGTAAAATGTTTACAAATATTTTTTGATAAAATCTTAGTAAAATGTTTACAAATATTTTTTGATAAAAATCTTAGTAAAATGTTCACAAATAGTTTTTGATAAAAATCTTAGTAAGGTGTTTACAAATATTTTTTGATAACAATCTTAGTAAAAAATGTTTACAAAGATTTTTATCAAACGTATGCTCGTGTTGGTGTGTTTGCATATAATTTTAGTGACTACGTGCTCAGTATGGACAACACAAAATACATCCAATGCTGCTTGTACTTATACTGCCCGTAAAACGAACATTGGAAAAGGTAAGGCTATATTTTTCCCGAATTTAGCATCGTACTTTGAAGACCCACAGGGCAGAATAGATATAGTTTCAAGAATTCTTAACCTCGTATTTAGACAAAAGTGAAATGCCAGTTTAACGCCCCAGTCAGTTTATGTCCGGGGAACGGCCCCCGTATTCATTTAAAATTCCCTTGCCGCTCTGGTAATAGAAACCCCATTACCGTATCCGGACGATCTCCTAGACCTGTTCTTACTCAGGTAATGTTAATAAATGAACCACACTGCAGAAAAATGTAATAGGAAATTAGTGACTTAAAAAACTGTCGAAGTTCGAAGATTCTATTGTTTCAATCGTCAAAGATAAGTGATACACAGTGGCTACAGACGATACTTCAAACACGGGTCTTCTCAATCATGGGGGACAGTTACAATATTTTCTTCTGAAACAGCAGCAGCACAGCTAAAAATGCGTTGAACTTACAGCTGGAATGGACATTCGTACAAAAATTTTGTGGGGAACATTCTCGAAAAGGTGTTTGAAAGGTGAATAGTGAACTGAATGACAGTGATGTCTCACTTGTGACTTATTTAACCATGTGTTTCAACCACATTAAGTTACATAACCTAAACCTGCAGAGTATGTTAAATCTGAAATAAAGGGGTCGTGGCCTATTTATAGGGGCTTATGTGTTATGTACTTGAAAATAATGAGAGAAATTACAAAAAAATCTAAAACAATAACGACGATGGCACGGTCAGAACTGCCATCTGGAGCCTCCATGATGTGAATAACTGAGAATCCCAGCAGCGAGTAACAGAGTGTCTTTTATTGTGTCCCTGAGCGGGGGAGATCTCATGGGATGTCCCGGCGGAAGCAGGCTCTCTATGCGATAAAACTGCCGTGTTCTTGGGACGCGACAAAAAAGACTTCCTGTACCACTAATTTAGACAGACACGTTGTGGATGTGTGCGACGCAACGAACTTGCTGAGGATTACCTCGAACGGTAGCCTTGGTTATTAACGACGTAGACAGAACTTCTGGCCGAATGGTTAAGAGTTAATTACGTACAAAGCTCACAGTGCAACACAAGGAGAGACGCGGAAAGAAATTGTTTGAAATCCGAATGCTTTGTTTTACTACAACGAGACTTTTAATTACACGATAATCCATGCGATGCAGTAACGAAACATCTCTCTGAGACTCTCCCATGTTTGAAAGAGCTAACGAGAATCATCGGGACTTCTACTGCAGGATCAAGAGAAAGTTCGCCTCATGTTACATTAAACAACAAGTTTTGTCTGTTGGCTTCTAAGGGTTGGTAAAGGGAAATATCTGCATGCGTTCATTAGACCTGTAAAGCCTCCCCCTTCGAACGATTTTACGAATACTCTTAATACGATTAGAAGCGATTTATGAAGTCCGCACATAACGACTAAAACTGTACAACTATAAAGTACATGCTAAACCAATATATATATACACACACACTTGTAAGCACGCACGCATATATATATATATATATCGGTAGTCATTACAGATTCATAAAATCATATTGCAAAAAAGCTGAACCTAAAAACTTAACTTCTTGATCATTACCGCAACTTTAAATACTGACTCTCTAAAGCGGTGGTTTCCAAAGTGTGCTCCATGAACCCCAAGTGATCCGCGACCAGTTTCCAGGGGGTCCGTGGGTACACTTATGTGCATCATCCATGCAGTTTTGAATAAATGCAGCATCTAGAATGGCTTACTTTTAATACTTTTAACCTTATAGCATTGTGAATTATGGTTGTTAATTTTGTGCATTTTAGAGTTTTAATGTTCAATATTCTAAGCACTTCTATCAACACGACTAAATAAGTAGACTGGTGTGTTGGATATACATTCCTTTGTATCGAAACCCCCCCCCCCCCCCGAAGATGGAACTTTGGTAATGAAACACGTACGGGTTTTTATAATAGGTTACGAATGTCTTTTATTCAGTGCATGTGTTGCTTTATGTAATAACTGTAATCAGTTGAACTCCTGAATTAATAAACTAATTACATTCCTAAATACTCATGCAAGTAATTAACTAGGGTTTATACTGTCCGCGAATTTTAAGGGGTCAGCCACGGTATGGGACTAGCTACCCAAGTACTTAATATACACAAAAATATGTAGCTACATGTAACTACAGTGTTCATAACGCGTACATACTCGTACATAAGCTGGCTGGCTGATTGCCTCATATCCGGGCAATATACCGCGAAGATACAATACTGCTTATCACAGAACCCGCCAATGGACCAAATAGAGAGGCAGCTCCATCCACAAAATATCAAACCAATTCACTGCCTAAGGGGACTGCATGTGTTTTGTTCCGTTAATTCCTCCTGAATGGCAACTTCCTGTGTGACACTTCCGATTTCATTCCTTATCTTTTGTACGTGGAGGCCATGTCGTCTCCTGTCTTTGAACTTAACCGCTTGTTAGCTCAAGAATGTCAACTCTTGGAACTGAAAGAGTTTGGAGAAGGAAGAGGAAGAAGGACGGATCTAGCGTTTGCTGCTCGATGAACGGAGCAGAGTTGTTCGCCAGAAGGTTGCTTGCTTTTCGGTTCTACGCAGCTTCCGGCATTTGGATGAGAAAGGTACTGCTGTCTTCTTACAAGGCAAAAGGCTTGCAGCAGAGAACTGGGGTGGGTGGTGCAGACTTACTGAGAAAGAAAGATGTGCATCAGTGGCGGGCTGGCAGACATGAGGACGGCAATCAAACTGTGGCTAGCGAGGTTGTACATCCTACTTGGCGTCTTTACGAGGCAGAGGCAGCACCTGAACCAAGAGGTAGTCCTGAAGTCTGGGTTGAAGGAAGGTCAGACAGAAGGCAGGGAATCCAGGTGTGTGGTTGTGAGGATGCATAATCTGTGCTGGTGTCACCTTGCAAGGCAGCAACAGAAAGATGCTGCCAGAGACATTGGACGAGGAGTGAAATCTCACCGACAGAGAAACACGGAGTGGGGGGATGGTGGATACAAGCCAGTGGCTCAAAGGCAGTATAACCCGACATTTGGGCCTGAAGATCCGGATTTTCCAGGACATATACAGCAGAATACGACGGAAACGTGGGGCAGCACACTCACCTACATCTCGGGACAAGGGTAAGAATGAGTGGAGCTTCATCTCCTCTCCTATATGCCGAGGCAGGCGGTGGCGCAGTTGGTTGAGGCACTGCACCACAAGCCGGAAGGTCGCGGGTTCGATTACCGGTGGTGTAATTGGGATTTTTCATTGAAGTAATCTTTCCGGCCGCACTATGGCCCAGGGGTCGACTCAGCCTCTAACAGAAATGAGTACCAGGAATATTTCCTGGCGGGTAATGGCGGCCAGTACGTAGGGCTGACAAGCCTACTACCTTCAGGTGTCGACTGTCTTGAAATCTGGTAGCCTCTAAGTCCTGGAACCCTAAGGGCCTGTCCAGGCCTGTAATGGGATTGCTTTACCTTTTACCTCCTATGTGCCATCATGCCGAGGGTAGGGAAAACCTGGTTACTTAATGATGCTGTTTCACGTGGGCCTGTCGGAGTGACTGATCATGAATTGTGAGAAGGTTAAGGGCCTGGAAGCAGAGGTGATTCTCTGACAGGTACAAACTCGAGTCACGAAAACTTCACAGAAAGTGGCTGATCGTGCAGCTGAGACAGGAACTGAGTACTACTAAGATAACACCCACCCGCCAGTTTTATGTACGTTATCCTCTCATTAGCCTAGTTTCATGATTCATATAGTAAAATAACAGAGTTTGGGGGGGGGGGGAGGTCGGGGTGGAGTCATTCTGAAGCTTGTTAAGCCTAACGCTTGAAGTTTAACCAAATCCGCTTTATTCTGGTATAGAGTGCAGCACCATGTTAACAACCAGCAACTTCAAAGCTCCGTAAGGAATGTTTTAAAATATTTGAAAATTCCAAGCAAATCATACAATAAGCAGCAACGTAATTTCTTTAAGTTAGTAACAAAGTTATCAGTTTGAATGTTACATTAATTACAACGCATGTTTATTGTGTCATAAGATATGTATACGAACATAGCTGTATGAAATATAGCTGACAGTAAATACGGCAATAAATCTAAATAGGAGAAAAATGAAGTTTTAATTCCATATTTTTAAAAGGAATTAAATTATGTTGCGAAGAACAAAGTAATTACAAGCATGGATTAGAGCTATTAAAATCTGACGACCATAAGACAGTCAATAAATTCACCGCGTTTTATACAATACACGTACTTATTACGGTGCCCAGAGGATACTGTCACCGGTCCATACCACGAACCAGACAAGTTATTTCACAACCTCACATTCTATTTCTTTGGAAACTATTTTAATATTATCCTCTTATCTAAGCATAGATCTTCTAAGCTTTCTCTTCTTTACACATTATTATACTGAAATATTTTGCCTGCCACGGGCCCTACCCAGAAGGAACACATTACAAGTAACATTCAAGCAGTGAGAATGTTGTCAATGAATAGGGACTTACAATACACGACTAGAAATGAAGCAGCATAAAACGAAGCAGCTTTGTGTTTACAAGAATATCAGAGGAAGGCCAAATTTAGATAAAAATGTTTAATACACCTTTTTATTATTTACAGTACTAATTTTCCAAGTCTATACCAAAAAACTTTAGATAGAGTGGGAGGCAAGAATACGGTCATGACGGTTAAGTAGGTTAACAGTTGACACACGGACAGACGAAGGATAATACATGGCGTGTATATATATTCTTTTCGTGTGTTACATGATGCATAATATAAAGGGTTTCTTTCTTATGGCAACGATGAAAATTCAGCAGTAAGGGAATTCAACAAAATTGCTGTTATGTAAAACCTTAGTCACTAACCCGAAATAAATTTTGAATTGTGTGTTTTGAAGCATACCATGAGGTGGGGGGGGGGGGGCGAGGTTTGGGTGTAACAAAGTGCATACCATTACACGGCCCTCACAGCAAACGCCAGTAACGTATAGGTTTCCCGTTATAACTAAATACTTGAGGCTGACAACGTACGAGCGTCCACAGACACTTTCGGGTGTGCAGCTTAATTAATTAGTAGGAACAACAAGAATGTGGAGACTTAGAATTCCCCTACACCCCCTCTGGAACGTCCTTACCTATAGCACTCCCGTTACAGACTTCTGAAGCTCTGAATTTCAGTTAGAAATGGGAGGAGAATGTAGGATGTGCAGGAGAAAAGAAAAATGTGTACAACATTTTTGTCAAAAAGCCTAAGAGATGAGAGTATTTTGGGGAGCTTGGGGTAGAGAGGAGTAAATGCTAAAATTATTTTTTAAAACTGGGCTGCATTCAGGATAGCGTTCAATACTGCGTATTGTGGAGAATATAGGAGATCAGAGGCTTCCATAAGAAAGTGTAAGTTCCTTGACTGACTGACTGACTATCAGTTCCTGAAGAGGAACTCTGTTCCGTGGGGTTGGGTTAGAAAGTGTATAGCTTATGCAGCTGAAGTAATGTCATTAAATAAACAGAAGCGACTGAAGCTCTCATTAATTCTAGAAAAATATTCGAGTAGTGCCTTAGATATCTCACGATCTCGTCGGTGTATGTCGATCATCTTATCATCATATCATCGTGTCCTCTAGGATTCTCTTATAATGGTTAACTTCCGTGACCTAGAGTCGGGTGGGACTATATCCGAACCTATGCGGGGGGAAAAAAGACTTCATTAAGACTCCAAGTAAGTGTCCTTTGCCCGTGCAGATACCTCCATGTAGGTCACGCTTGTATTTAACCCTTTAAAGACGAAGCGTATCTGTTTTATATAAGGACTCAGTGCGTACCGCGCAGTAAACACTCTCCACTTTGGTTATAAAAACCAGTCTGTTAATGTTTTATAAGACAAAAGTTGCTGTTTGTTCTGAGATCCGTACAAAACACATAAACGCAATGTTGGCACCACGTAGAACTTTTTAATGTTAAACCTGGTGGTACGTAAAGTTACCGCTAGGCTTTGAAAGGTTAAGTTCTCGCGGAAGAGGCAAGAACAGTTTGGGTCCATCCAACCTCCTATTCAACGGGTATCGGGGCTCTTCTCCGGGAGCAAAGCCACCGGGGCGTAACGCTGACCACTCACCTCCACCTAGTGTCAAAGTTAAGATTTACGTGGAGCCATAAATCTACACTCTTTGCCTTCAGGCGTGGAGAGGGACAAGTTCTTCCTTTTTTAATAGGGGTTTTGCAGTTGAGAAATATTGTAGAATAACCTGAGAATTATTTACCTGATATTATCCAAACTTTGTAAAGTATAAAGCACCGTTAGAGTTAGAGGGGTTATAATAATAGCTGAGTAGTTACAAACGCTCTGAGAATTCCTGTACCAGGGATTTGAAATGTCGTACTGACTTCTCTGTGTAGCGCCTGGATTGTGAGGCAAACCTTCCGACTCTGCTGTTGGGTATGAAGTCTGAGCAAAATGTCACAGGCGGTTTAATGATCTGGCAAAACATTCGCAGTAGGGACCGTAGGCAAAGAAACAAGGATTTACTAAGTTCTTACAGACGTTGGATGTGGTGTATCAGTGGCGTATCCAGGTACGAATATGCGACTTCGTGACGCTTCCACTGCAAAGTATAGGAACAACGGGGTAAGTACCCACTAGACTGATAATATTCTGAGGGTTGCTGCGAAAATTATACTGACCTTAGATTTTGATTTTCTGCCACAACATTTCAGGGAAAGGTGAAAAAGAAATAAACAAATGTGATTCGAGTAGATTTAAGAATTTCGATAACACCCAATTTTAAAAATATGTTTACTGAAATGTAGTAAGCTTCCCCCCCCCCCCCGCGGAACTACAGCGTATGGGAGCCAGGATAGCTCAGGAAGTGTAGTGACTTGATAAGGTCTGGACGACAGATGAATCAGGATTCGACTCCAGGCACAGTGTACAGGCCGGCTCTGTAACCCCCCAGGTTCCTATCCAATTGACAGCGGGGACCCTCTCCCAGTAATCAAGTGGCTGGGGCGTAAATAGCCACTTACCGCCATCGAGGGTGGAGGAAAAGCACGCTTTGAGACTAACCTCTACATGTTACAGTTTTAATGGCGTGGTGCCTAATTAAGCACAGTTAGAACTTCCATATTTTACTGTGACGTATTCTCGTATGACGAAGTACTACAAAGATTCAAGGAGGAGTGGATTTCCTACACACAATAAAAAGAAGAAAGGCTAACTGGATTGGTCACATCTGGCGTAGGAACTGCCTTCTCAAACACGTTATTGAGGGACAAACAGAGGGAAGGAGAGCAATTATGGGAAGATGAGGAAGAAGACGTAAGCAGCTACTGGCTGACCTTAAGGAAAAGGGAAGGTACTGGAAATTGAGAGATGAAGCACTAGATCGCACAATGTGGAGAACTCGCTTTGGAAGAGGCTATGGACCTGTCGTAAGACAGACTACAGAATGAATGAATGAATGAATGAATGAATGAATATATTTTTGTAATAGAGGGTGCAGCATGGTACGGCCAGTGTAAAAAGATACATGAAGATTAAACACAACCCAAAGGTTCAAATATATGACAGAGTAGATGGACCCTATTAGAAATCATTTCATAAAAATGCAACAGTAGCAAGCGTCATAAGGAGCAGCTGTGTCATCCTAAGGCAAAAACAAGTGTTCCTCGCTTCGTTCCGCTTCGCTCAGATTCGCTACGACGGTCAAAGCAAATAATATCCACCACTTCCAGTCTCTACGTGAACTACGCGTCATACACGAATCTTTTGTCGCCATGTCAAAAAAACGATAATTTACCATCGCCTTTTCCTTTTTCCTGCATTTTAACGTTATTTAGAGACTGTATGAGGAGAGGACCTAGATCTGAGGAAAATAACGTACCCGAAGAATACAGCAAATTAAATAATACCAGGTTTTAATGCATAATTCGTACTCTTCACCTAATACTATCAGGATGGCTTTATCAAAGCAGATGATAGAGACTTGTTAAGTAAGGAATATATTCCGAAAGCTGCTCAGAAAATCTTCAAAGGATTCTCAGGAATAGTCAAAAGCGTAACACTAGAATGAATCTTAGAGATGTATAACTTTCATAGGAGAGTCCGGATTAAACTCGTGAAGTATATAATTCAATGACTAACTTTACGAACAAGGTGACGGTTTCCCATTATTCGTAACGCGGTATTTTTAATTATTACAGGAGTCAATAAATATGTGGGAAGGTCGGGATACTACGGCCAGCAGTTATACACAGTGCAGCGCAGTTTCGAACACAAGGGTTCACACTTAGGGACATAATGCGAGTCGCATCTCAACTGAGTTTAAGATAAAGTGTTTGGTCTCAATGACGTCATGTGGCGAAAAATAACTCATTGTTTAGGTAACAGATAACTGCGAGTTAATGTTCGGGGGTTCCCCCTTTCCAATAAGCTTTTGTGTGTACATTTACATCAGAATATTCGCTAGAACTCGCTACGTGCTTTGGCAATTTCTGCCATATTCATGATTATGGAACATAAACGCCAAGTCGCAACGCACCTGTTATGATATATGGCAAATATTAAACGTTGCCACGTCAATAAATATTCGAATAATTTATGTGATATTTATTATTATCTTCGTTATTTATTCTCAGTTGCTAATGCAGTTTGGGTCAATGACACTAAAATGCTACGCATATTAATCCTTTAAAGACGAAGCGTATCTGTTTTATATAAGGACTCAGCGCGTACCGCGCTCTAAACACTCTCCACTTCGGTTATAAAAACCAGTCTCTTAATGTTTTATAAGGCAAAAGCTGCTGTTTGTTCTGAGATCCGTACAAAACACATAAAAGCAATGTGGGCACCACGTAGAATTTTTTAATGTTAAACCTGGTGGTATGTAAAGTTACCGCTAGGCTTTAAAAGTTTAACGTCTGGGTGACAAGTAATTTGCTTTCTGTCTTTCTCCGTTTCCTTTTTACCCTCTTCCTTTCACATAACATTCACGCACGCCCGTTCCAACACGCAGCTAATTGCCTCCTTCCACTACTTCCTCAGATCCTCCATATATCCTATCCTAATGCTTCAACCACGTGTAAAGCGGTTGGTAAGGAACCTCCTATAGTGTGTTTCTGGCAGCTCTGTCGCCCGACATGCGACGCGTAAACGCCTCCAACAGTTGCAAAGCGAACCCCAGGGTAAGCGCTTTCGCAGGAGATGTTTCTTATCACAGATACTTTTCGGTTCGTCTTGCGGCACTGCAGCAAGCCTGCACATGCTGGCACACTCTCTGTTCCTTGTGGTGCGGGGGTTTGTTACTTGGGTAAAAAAAAGTTGGATTTGCGATTTGTGAGAGATGTGTATCGGAGTCTGCCAATATAACCATTATAAAAGTCACACACTTTTTGAATATACTATGTAGTTTGCACTGGCGGAGAAGGATACCTCCAAATCACTGGCACAAATGTAGTAATCGGAAAGCAATGTTTGAAAAAAAACAGGAAGCTGAAACACGTATTAAGGCCTAAGATAGGCGAAGAAACAGACGACTACGAAAACTACTTAATAACGAGTTAATACGTCCCACTAGTCTTCGTATAATGTTCGGACGATAAAATCAGCGACTGCCAAATTCGCTTATGTGGGAGACGCAAGTCATATAGACAAGGTATCCTTACTGAACTCACCAGTCACCGTTCGGATGGTTGGATACAGCAGGAGAAGATGCGCGGGAAATTCGGCATGCACAGGGGAGAACAGACATACATGCAGGGTTTTGGTTGGTAAACCTGAAGAAAAGAGACCACTTTAGAGGCATAGACGTAAATTGGAGGATAATATTAAAATGGATCATCAAGCAATATGATAGGGGCGTGGACAAGACTGATTTGCCTCTATACAGGGACAAGTTCAGGCGTGTTGTGAGCACGGCAATGAACCTTCGGTTTCCATAAACGGCGAGGAATTTATGGACCAGACGAGGAACTACTAGCTTCTCTCTGCTACACTGCTACATGGAGTTGGTTAGTTACTTCTCACAAATTTCCGGTAGGTTTCACTTTGTTTATTGTAATTTGTAGTGATGAAAGAGGCAGAGCATATTTAGTTAATAAATGGCGAATTGTTAAAGCAATTAATAATTGCCATTTCTCAGAAGAGAACATCCATTGGACACAACTCTGTAGGAAGTGTACGAGAGTAGACACACATGCACGTTTGTATGTATGTTATATGTACTGGGACTCAGTAATTTATTACTCGACTGGAGTCTCAGTAAGTATATATGAATACTGCGGAAGTACGGATAGGCGAGGAAGTGACGCGTGCGAATTCATGCGTGTAACACACAAATTCCTTACACCTGATAGATCAGCACGCAGGGCGTCAGGCACGCCTTTGATCTTTACCCCTACCTCACCTAACGATTGTTGGAATATAACCACAATATGCAGTACAAACATACAGTTTCGGCTTCTGAGGCAGAGCAGGTTAATGTGGCGGTAATGATCTATTCTTGTACTTGAAAGGCAATCAGTATCTCGGCCAGCACTTTAGCTATCCTGCCGGTGGCTGAGTGCAGATTCCATCGGCCTGTACATAGGGATAAGCAGTGCATAAGAGAATACTTCCGAATCATTGCCTTCACGTAATTTATGACAGCATTCAGCGTTAGACGACCCAAGTATAAATTACTCGGTTCTTGAATGCGTCTCACTTCGCGACATACAGATGGTGTAACGAAACTAAGAGACATAGATTCCAGTCTTCGCAATATACAGAGTGGCCCACGAAAAAGTAGCCCGGTCTCAGTTTCAATGGCAACAGAGGTTTTATTAGTAATGGAAGGATAAAAAAATGTTACAGATTTCAAAAGTTATTTTATTTTTATTAAATGTCAGTCCCCGGGAATCCCGGCTGTCCGTAGGGGTTACCGTGATCATGTGACTATGAATGTTTTTGCTAAAACCGAGGAGGGGCTCCTTATCCGTGGGCAGGGCTACTTTTTCGCGCGCGACTCTGTACGAGATACATTAATGGTTCCGACAATGACATTAACATTGGGCATGCCGTTGTGTGGTCACGTAAATTAGAAGATATGAATGGCCACCGACGCAAATATTGGTTAAAACACTGTTCGATCATCGACACTAAAGCAACATGTTTCAGCTTTGTAATATTGAGCCATCTTCAGGCTGTGTTACAAAATTATATAAACATAGTAAGCATAATTCAATGAACATACATTAAATGCTAAATTGAAAACTCACTTTTATACAAATTTAATGTGTTCCATGTCCGTGCACTATATTATACAAAAAACTTTAAACACCAACGAATGCACAAAGAGTTTTTTCGTCAATTATAACACACTCCTACATGTTTCGACCCTGCTGGGTTATCTTCAGGGAGAAACTTTCCGTTGTCGTTACACTAGGTTGCACTATACAGTTAAGAGAAAGAATGTGCTGTTGACTGTTCACTGTGCACTGCGCACTGCACTAAACTAAATATTTTGTATTTCGTCATCTAATCTGTCCGTTGCATTACGCTTCGTTCCTACAGCCCTCAGGGGGCACCTTAAGATGACAGCGAGTTTGAATCTTCATCGACCAATTTCTGAAAGCTTTCTCGAAATCTGGCAAAAATTTTCTTCCGGAGATTTTAATTAAAGTTCGTCGAAATAGTAATTATGGGTGTCATCCTTTACGACGACAGTGAAAAATGAAATATGTGAGTTTCATGTAGCAATGTTCGGATATACGAGAAAGAAATGTAAAATTTTGGTTAATAAACCTGAAGAGGAAGACCATTTGGAAAATGTAAGCATAGATGGAAAAATGTTAAATGCCTTACAGAAATGAAGCATAAAAGTGTGGACTGAATTAAGCTGATTCGGAATAAGAAATAATGGCAGGTGTTCACATCTTATAGACAGTGGAATAATTCTTAAGCAGCACTACGAACGTCAGCTTCTCAAGGATAATATGCATTTAATTAAAGGCAGTTCTTTAATTGAAATTGTAATACATGCACATGAAATTTAACTGCCAGCCATCTCAGCGTGTTGTTTAGAAAGCCTTCTGCCCATTCCGGAGTTGTAACGTTAGAATGTAGGCTTGAAGACTGGGTACGGATTATCGGATTCGTAGTGATTTTGACCAGTTTCTTCTTAAAGATTTTTGGATACTCAGGTACTACGCGTATACTGCAGAGCTCCACGTTATTCATAATTCTTTAATGCCATCTTTCGACACTTTACAGTATGTTCAAATCAAAGCGCCATTAAATAACACAGGAATAAATAAATGTGTTTTCAGCCTTTAAATATGGTAATCACTCACAGTAGTGAAGCAGTATGCTTGTTGTTCGGTAACAGGGTTAAGTTTGCATTTTAACTAGATACCGCCAGGCAGAAGCGTAAAGTGACAAAGATATCTGCCTTGAAAGAAGACAAAATATGTAGTGTGTCGTAACGTGAATTACACAAAGAGAAGGGCATGAAATTTGAAAGCTGCAAGTCAGACTAAACGACACAGTGAGAATTAAACAGGAAAGAGAGAAGGAAGATAAATTCTAAAAGAGAAAATTCATAAGCAGAAGAGACGACCATACCTCCACGGAAAAGATGGAGAATGTAAGGAAATGTCTGCCACATTCTCTTTGAACAAACACTGAACATGCTCCCGCGGGGAAGAAGTCAGATAACAAAGACTTTTAATTTGACTCAAACAGAAAACAAGAAGTCGTGAAAGGGTGGAAGGGGGGCGCAGATTTTCAAAGCTGCGGAAGACAAAAATCTGTCTGACCCAGTTCCGTATATTGAAACACATGATTACTACGTACGCAATTCTGATGAGAAAGGCAACTAACACGTAAAAACATGACGTGTAGTGTGATAGTGCAGGCAAGTAATGAGTGAAAACTTCCTGAGGAAAACTCAAAAAGTGGCTGCCTGGAAAGCAGAGCTTTGACTCGCCTTACTGACAGGTGCAACTTATCAGGCGAAACAAGTGTAGGGATGTTGATTCGGTAATGTGGCTCGAACAAGGAACAGGAAGAAAGTGAAAAGAAAGAAGTACGTGAAGAGAGATGGAAATACATAAAGAAAATAGGAAATAAGACAGTAAAAAGGAAGGCGAAAGAACAGGAAAGCAAGAGGGGGAAAACTCAACATAGAAAGAAAAAAAGAAGCGGAAGAAAAATAGAAAGGAAAATAGAGAAAGGACAAGACAAAGAAGGAGATCAACAGGAAGAAAAAGGAAATAGAGAGAGAAATAAAAACTAAAAAGAAGTAACACAAGAGAGGTAACTGAAAGTCGAAGAAAGGCGACAAACAAGGAAGACTGGAAGAAAGAAGACAAAGGTAAAAGTGATTATTGTTTAACATCCCACCAGCTGATAAAAGGGGCTGTATATTGAGCAAATCCTTCTCATACGTCACCCGACGTAAAGTGGATCACAAAAGCACTAAGAAAGAGTCATTACATGGCACGTCCCCATTATTTGCAGTTCGCATTAGCTTGATGAAGCCGTCTTTAAGAAAACATCCAGAATGAAGATTACAAGTACGTGGTGACCATTACAACCCTCACTCTTCAAGAACAATTATGTCTCTTCTTTTTCTTCCTCGCCAAGCAGTTTGTGTTCGTTCCTGCAGCATAAAAGAAACTGCTGATATCACGTGAAGGGCGATATCACATTTTTCTTTTGCTTTTCATGTCTTCACGAATATCCAAGAACGGTCCCACCTCAAGAGGAATTCTGCCCCTACACTTTACGCTTCTGAATATCCCTATTAAAATAATATATTCTATTTTCTCCTGTCGTGTATATTCTTCTGGAATATCTTTTACGGATGATCGCCCTGAAGAACTACAGCAGGAAGTTAGATATACGTACGAGAAATCATACCGGAAGTCACTGGTTTACTTGCTTGATAGAGATTCGTTCCCTTCACTTCCGCTACATTCTTATCTCTTACAGCACACTTAGTGTGAGAAGATCGTAAAGTTTCATATTTGACTTGCTTTCTTGAACGAATGAACCAACATATTAAAATTTCTACATAAGACATTTGTTGACTGCAGACTTTACAAAGCGTCTATTCAGTAAGTAACTCTGTCAATTATTCAGCCTTATCACGCATTAGTAAGTCACTTAATCAAAACGTCAGTGCGAAAATCACCAGTCAGATATCAGTCATTCAAGCTCCAGTCAAGTATCAGTGAGTAATTAGCCACGCATCAATTGGTGAGCCTGTTCTTACTTCATCCAGGCCTCTGCATGCCTGATGGTAGCATCCAGTGCAAAGGATTTACCTTTCGTTCCCTAGCAGAGGGCGGTGGCCTATTATGAGAACCTGCAACTGAAGGAGGGCACGCAAACGAGACCTGCGTGGAAGGCAACGGCCTTGCTTCGAGATATCCGGCGGCCTTAGATCTACAAAGTTTGTCTAGTTAAGACTAGATCCAACATTTATTAAAGCACTGTTTCGTTGTTACAACAGTATACATGCTCAGGCAACCCGTGCATTAAAAGGTCCCTCTTGTACATCCTAACTGAAAAGAAAAAAGACGATATAATTTTTAAGGTCTGATTTACGCAGAATGTATGAGAGACACGAGGGTGGCATATGATTAGGGATCCCGTTTTTTAAAACCAAACACCCGGACACTTAATAATATTTTGATAGCGACGGACAGTGTGGCAGAAGATAAAGATTTTAACACGTCACACAATGAAAAAAGCAGAGTAATTTATTAATATCGCTGCAAAACTAACACACATAAACATATGACATAGAGATAACGAAATTAAAATTGTAATACTAAGGAAGAAAAAGTTCAAACACAGACACTCAGTTCATGTACTGATTTTTCTTTACATATCCGTTCCTCATCCTTCGCACTCTCAGTTCACACTCTATAATCACTGATCTACACATCTTCTCTCTCCCTCTCCTACTCCTGCCCATCAGTGGCTGTTGATTGCTGTCTTACTCCTATAGATGCATGCTTCCACCGTTGGGGACTAAAATGTTGGTACGCATTATGAGAAATGTCGCATTTTTATTACTTCGAGGAAACCCGAACCTTTGGCGTCCCGAAACCAATTTTGCGGAACACCGAAACACAGCACTTTAAACCCCCCCCCCCAAGAGCTGTGACTGTCGCAAAAAAAAAAAAACGGGAGGAAAGGTATCCCCACATAGAAGTCGAAAGGTGCATTGGGATGTAAAACTGCGGTAGGGCGTAAAGTTTTGAGATTTGACGAAAAATTCCACGTAATGTCACTTTTACCTTTACCGCAAGAAGATACCTAAACAAATTAAAACACGAATATATTAACATAGCTATAAATAAATGTGGACAACACCGTCATTTACCTGTAAGGCAGGCACAGCAGTTCGTGACGAATAGCTGCAGCTACACTTCTTGGCCGTGTTGACCCTAAAGATAAGGCACTACAAGTCTTCGAAACGTCTGTAATTATTTACCCAAGCACACCGCTTATCGAGTATCCAGCAACACAGCTATGAGAAACGCAGACTTAACTTCCTGGCTACGTGGCTGCATAAAATCCGTAACACTCATGCATTATGACCACTGAAAATGGGTGTTACCTTTATGTAATAATGTAAGGTCCATCGGGTAAAACGGCGGAAGTTTTTTAACTGAATGTCCTGAAGTTTTATTGGAATGTACTTTAATCTGTGACTAGAAACGGAATAAATCATCGTACTTTAAGACATTTGCTTATGGGAAGTGCAGAAACAGTCATAAATGAATTTAATGGCACTATTTGTCCTCAGCGTAAACTAATGAATTTAAGCATGGTAATATAAAACATACGATTTACGAAGGAGCTCTCTTATTGACATCAAGGAAATGAGATAAGAAATACGAAGTAATAACACCAAATAATGCACCAAAATATATATAATCTTTATTCGTAAAAGTTTCCTACATGTTTCGACCCTGCTGGGCCATCTTCAGGGAGAATAATATTGATACACTATGGTTGCGTTTATATAGTTGAGTGTGAATGTGCCCTGGGTTTCATCTTCAGTTTGAGAGGTGTCGCACTTAACTATATAAACGCAACCATAGTGTATCAATATTATTCTCCCTGAAGGTAGTCCAGCAGGGTCGAAACATGTAGGATACTTTTACGAATAAAGATTATATATATATTTTAGTGCATTATTTGGTGTTATTATTTCGTATGATACAGTGCACGGACACGGAACACATTAAATAGAGATAAGAAATGTTTGGAATTAATAACAAACTGAAAACCCGAACTGACCGACTAACATACCGACCCAATTACTAGGCGCTTTAATTTATTGTAGTTCATAACCACACGATACATTAACCCTTTAAAGACGAAGCGTGTCTGTTTTATATAAGGACAGAGTGCATACCGCGCTGTAAACACTCTCCACTTCGGTTATAAAAACCATTCTCTTAATGTTTTATAAGGCAAAAGTTGCTGTTTGTTCTGAGATCCGTACAAAACACATAAACGCAATGTGGGCAACACGTAGAATTTTTTAATGTTAAACCTGGTGGTACGTAACGTTACCGCTAGGCTTTAAAAGTTTAATGCCTCTATCTCTACTACTGAATCAGGCCACCTTATACAGATACCCTAAAGGTGGAGGCATCAGTTCCTCTGAAACATTGAAACAAACTGATTATCCTACACAGTGACACGCGCCAGAAGACCACTATTTGGACAGAGCTGCCTAATTAGACAGGACTTCTGGTAACCCACCTCTTCGTAACTAACTTTAGACGGAAATTTGACACCGGGTAGCCGTAATGTTCACCATTGCGGACTTAGAACTTTGCCCTGCCTCCGAGCTATGAACAATGTAGTACATCTGTGGACTAATGCGGAGTTTGTAATGGAGCGCGTTGATGCCACGTGTCGGGTTCATAAACTTTGCATTATCTGGAATCCGTTTGAACTATTATTAGAGAATTGTAACATCGTAGGTGAACAGAAAGTCACGCGAGAATATTATCTATGTCCTGCAACTGGCACACAGATCGCCATATGAATGACACCTTCCGTTTCTCCGGAACATGAAAGGGAATTCTGTAATCGTGACACATAATAAAGAACAAAAAATTGCAAGTGAAGCAATTCAAAAACCTAATGTAATTATATAAAAGTGTATCTAGTTGTGGTAACTTACAAAACAACAGAAAATAGTTTGCAATCAGAGAAGCAAATGTGTTTCAATATCGAATAAAGCACGTGTTCAAAAATATTGCTTTTGCTTGTACAAAAAAATTTCTGTTACAGAAAGACGCGTCAAATACAATACTCAAATACTTAAGGGAATGTTTTCAAACTTTCGTCACGCCCTCACGTAACTCTTTTCGGGTTTCTCCGCACGCAGTACCTTCGATTCCTCTGCCTGCAATATCTTAGATTTCCCCGTTTGCAGTGTCCTAGTTTTCTCTGCCTGCGGTACCTTAGATTACCTGCCTGCATTAACTTACGTTTCCCTACCTGCAGTAGCGTAGGTTTCCCTACCTGCAGTACCTTAGAATTCCCTGCCTACAGTATCTTAGATTTCCCTGCCTGCAGTACCTTAGATTACCCTGCCTGCATTAACTTACGTTTCCCTACCTGCAGTAGCGTACGTTTCCCTACCTGCAGTACCTTAGATTTCCCTGCCTACAGTATCTTAGATTTCCCAGCTTGCAGTATCTTAGTTTTCCCTGACTGCAGTACCTTAGATTTCCCTACCTGCAGTATCTTAGATTTCCCTGCCTGCAGTACACGTGCTAGAACGTCTAACACCAAGAAACTCATTTCGAGGAATCACATCGTGATACAGGATTAATAGGACAGGTTGGCAGGTGGACTTAGCTTTGACATTGTTCATTCTTATTCTGGAAATATCCGGTCCGATTCTGAGACTAACCGGTATTGTGTAGCTATAGTGCAGTAAATGTAGAGCCGGGAGGTAAACTTTCGAATATCAGTTGAGTTAGTGGTGATTTTGGCTCATAAATTCGTCGCTTTCCTTAATTATTCACGACAAAATATAGAGGAAGTTCTTGGAAATACGCCTCAATCGCTTCCTCACAAATCCGCATATATTTACGCAGTACCCACTTTTAATAATAATTTTACTTTAAGCAACTTATAAGTTAAAACTCTGTTATTAGGATTATGATAACCAGGCTCTGAACACAGTCTGCGTCTGGGCATTGCCTACCATAAGTAGGCGCTTACATTTATTTATCAGTGTCTCCAGCAAACTGCAGCGATATTAGAGTAAATTAGGCCATGATTCTTGCCCATACCGCCCTCACAACTTTACCCGCAGTTAAGGCATTCACATTTCTAGGATGTACTAAGCCATATAAGAGAGACAGAGACACAACGCGGAAAATGTAGAAGTTTGTGTGTATTGAAGAGAATACTAAGCGGGAAATTAAGGGAGGCTGTATAATTAAAATTTCATAAGGATCTGTCAGTAGAAAGCTTACTTTACGAGAAACAAAATTAAATAATGAACCATTTCATGAAGCGATTTTTCTCTCTTCTCCAAAGCTCCCAGACCAGTTTCGGGGCGTACACAGTTTCATATTTAATGACAAGCGGGGGCCTTTTCCAGTATAATTCATTGGTAGATGACGGGCAAATGCGCCTCAGCTTCGTAAAGAAGAGATTAGTTCGTTATATAGGGTACAACCCGACTCTAAGAAGAACATAAAAAGGAAAAGCTCCCGGTGTAGCATGCCATGAAGGCGGGAAGAAGAGGGTAGAGGTACAGCTCCAGCCTTTCTTTAACCTCGGCGCTAGATGGAGGTGAGTGGTTAACTCCACGCCCCTGCAGTTTTTACCCCCCGGGAAAGAGATCCGGTACCCGTTTTACAGGAGGATGGGTGGACCTCGGGGGGCCGGTCTGGACGTGTGCGGAAAATCTCACCTTCACCAAGGTTCAAATCGCGAACGGTCAAGCCTGTAGCGAATCGCTACACCGACTATGCCATTCTGGCCGCTTAAGAAGGATGTGACAATTGGAAGTGCATTGGTTACTACATGAGGCTCCTACTTTAACATGCATAAACTCGGTATTTATATATGTCGCATAATTCTAACAAGAGACGGCGATTACTTCCCTAAGCAACTTCAAGTAACTGGGCAATAAAATGGAAGCGTAGTATAGTTATTGGAGGCTGCCTCACTGGGAGTAAAGCGGCCGGAACATGAAGCTACTGCCGAGGTTAATAATGCGTGGAGACACACCTCTGCTCCTCAGTACGCCTTCATGATGTGGCGATTAACCCTTTAAAGACGAAGCTTATCTGTTTTATATAAGGACTCAGTGCGTACCGCGCTGTAAACACTCTCCACTTCGGTTATAAAAACCAGTCTCTTAATGTTTTATAAGGCGAAAGTTGCTGTTTGTTCTGAGATCCGTACAAAACACATAAACGCAATGTGGGCACCACGTAGAATTTTTTAATGTTAAACCTGGTGGTATATAAAGTTACCGCTAGGCTTTAAAAGGTTAATTACGAACAGGGAAAATGTTATTTTAGTCCTTGCGTTAGAATAACGAATCCTAATGCTGAAGCAAAGTGCGAAGTACTTCGGACAACTTCGTAGTGGATTCGAGATCATTTTCAAGTAACTTAGAGCTTATTTTTCAATGCAGCCTCAGCAAACTGGAAGACACGTCCAAAACTGAAATGTGGATACTGAAACTTAACCACAGCTTGTAAAGACAGAACTGCTACAATTTCAAGCAGCGTAGGACTAACGTTCACTGCTCAACGGCCACGTCAAAACCCCCAAATCCTATGCAGGCCGCAATCCATCTGCAAACAATAAAAGTCGTATTTCCTACAATTTATTATACATTAAGCGAAGATTCATAACCCCAAGTTCAACCGCGTTCCGTTCAGTAGATTAGTGACGGTCCGCGGGCGGACAGACATGACTTTGCCGTTGTTCCTGCGCTTAATTAAGCACCGCGTCTTTAAGACGTTAGGGGGAAGTGAGTTACAACACTTTCTTTTTTAATCTGACCCTTCTACCTACTTACTGCAGGCGCAGATGGTTATTATTATACTTGTAACACTCAATGACACACACATACGCACACACACACACACACACACACACACACACACACCCAAACACACTAGGTAGGACTCTTCTGGACGGTAGATGGGCCCGTCGCAGAGACCTCTACCTGACAACACACAACACACACACCAGACAGACATCCATGCCGCCGGCGGGATTCGAACCCGCAATCTCAGCAAGCGAGCGGCCGCAGGCCTACTCCTTAGAACGCAAGGCCACACGGATTGGCGAGCTATAAATCCACGAGTAATAACCTGTTCCCCTTTAACCTTTTAAAGCCTAGCGGTAACTTTACATACGACCAGGTTTAACATTAACAAATTCTACGTGGTGCCCACATTGCGTTTATGTGTTTTGTACGGATCTCAGAACAAACAGCAACTTTTGCCTTATAAAACATTAAGAGACTGGTTTTTATAACCGAAGTGGAGAGCGTTTACAGCGGGGTACGCACTGAGTCCTTACATGAAACAGATATGCTTCGTCTTTAAAAGGTTAAGCTTCAAACCCCGGCTGTTGTATTCTCTGGAGAAAGAAACCGGGAACATTTGGGATGGGTGGGCCCCAGCTGTGGAGTAATAAATAACGTCGTGTCCTTGAAAGGAGACGAACACCTCATTCCACGAAAATCCCCTACGTGAACTGACCGGCTTTTACTCCCCCTTAATTTTTTATAGTTCATAAAAAGTATCTGTAAAGTATATTTATGTGTGTGCTCTGCACAAGCAGCGAGATGCCATCTAACCGACGCAACCCGCTGCACAACATTCGCTTCTGTAATTGTGTCAGATAACCCCTGCACATTATGCAGCGGCACTCGCACTACCAGGAACCACAACATTACTGCTAAGCCTCTATTATAAAAGAAAGGTCGTACCAAAATAACGATTTCCGACGTCCTACAAAATCTGCTCCATTTTATAGTTCTGGCTGTCTTTAATGACCACGTTATGGAGACGGAAAGTGACTGTGACAGGAAGCCAGACGGACGCCTCTGGACTACACTAGGAGAGGATACAGCAGTAAATTTAACTGCTCTATAAAGGGGTGCGAGAATTGGGGACAGATTGAGTAGATGGCATTCTGTTGGAGAGGAAAACAGGATAACTTTGAAGAGCTGTCAGAACTTGTGACCTGGCATGTAAGGGTTTGTTTCACAAGGAAGCTTATTTGTTTGGGACGCTAATAAACCAGTTACGATTTTAAAAGGAAACTTAAAAAAATAGTAGATAACCCTTTAAAGACGAAAAGTGTGTGTTTTGTACAAGGACTCAGTGCGTACCGTGCAGTAAACGCTCTTCTCCGTTATAAAAAACAGTCCTTTAACGTTGTATAAGACAAAAGTCGCTGTTTGTTCTGAGATCTATCCAAACACATAAACGCAATGTGAGCGGCATGTAGAATTTTTTAATTTTAAAACTGGTGGTGTGTAAAGTTACAGCTAGGCTTTAGAAGGTTAATCTACCAGTAGATGCCATATCAACCCAAAAATCTTCACTCGACTTACTCTCACTATACGCAAAAATGACACATAGGCCCAGATATATATAATGTTGTTAAGGCAGTTTACTGAACGGGTATGGCGTAACTGGTATATTGACTAGACCATCTGGGGTTCACATCCCGGCGTTAGAAAGGGATCTTTCTTTTTTCCGAAACGTCCAGACAGGCAGTGGGATTATTTTCCAGGGATAAAGTGGCCGGGATGTGATGCAGACCGCCTACCTACACCTACTGCCGAGGTTAACAATGAATGGACACATCTACTTCCCCTGTGTGACCTCATGGAACGGATAGGGGAAACTTTTATGTTTCTAAATTTAAATCTCATGCCAGTAGCAAAACTGATATTCAGCATTTAGACTGGGAGCTTAAAAAGCATGAATAAACTTTTACATATATTTTGTTAAATATAACTGCCAAACCGACATAAGCAATATTGCATAAAAGAGTAACAAATTCCCTGTTGGCAATTTCCGCTAAATAGCCGTGGGTAAATGCACCGGAGCGTGAAGCTGAGAACTCCCACCTAGTGTCGGGGTTAAAAGTGAGTGGTGCTATACTTCAAACTTTCATACATGCCTTCATGGCGTCTAAACTTCGCTAATTTTTGCTAAACATATGTAAAAGGTAAGGAAGTGGCAAAATATTATGAGAGTGATAAAAGAAAGCAAGAAGGGATGGTCGGTGCATATAGTGTGTGTGTGTGTGTGGGGGGGGGAGCAGAAATGTACATACGAGGTTTTGGTGGGAGAACCTGAAGAGACGACTTGGAAGACTTCGGGATATATGTGAGATAACATTGAAATGGATCTTCAAAATGAGTTAACACAGACTGACTGAATTGCCTTAGGATACAGCCAAGCGACGGGCTCACATGAACATGAAAATGAAAATTCGGGTTCCACAGAGTAGGGGTGGAGTTTGTTACCTAGCTCAGAAACGTAGCTTCAGATGGAGAACTGTGCTCCATTTAATCAGTTATTATCGTTTCGTAGCCCTTTCCTCTTCTACCTACTCACAGTAGGTGTCGAGGTTGTTTATTTTCACTTTATCACACTCAGACACACACCACAGTCGGTATGACTCCTCTGTACGAGGGATCAGCCCGTCGCAGAGACCTCTACCTGACAACACAATCACAAGAGACAAACATCCATGCCCCCGGTGGAGTCGAACCCGCGATCCCAGCAAGCGCTCGGCCGCAGATCTACGCCTTAGACTGCGCGGCCACTGGGATCGGCTAATCAGTTATTACCTTCTTCTTCTTCTAGAGACTCTACAACTCTACGTGAGTTTTGGCCTGTTCAATTATCCCTTTCCATTTATTTCTATCTTGTGCGAGTTTCTTCCAGTTTTGGACCTTCTTCGCTTTTAAGTCGTTCCTGTCATCTTCCTCCCACCTTCTTGTAGAGCTACTATCTGAAGATTTGTTTCCAGCATCTGTTCAGCTATTTCTTGCAGACGTCCAGGTTTTAGCATAGTTGTGACATTCCAGAAACCTATCTGTATTTCCAAGTTCTTTTACCTTTTAAATCGCCGATGTTGTCTTAATCAGTTATTATCACCTGACATAATTACTACGAAACGTGACTCAGAGAACACGTAGTTTTTGTGTGTATTTTAAGGCACCTTACAGAAATGTTTCTGCAGGAACTAAGTAAACCTTTGGGTAATTGATCTTTGCGAACAGATTCGAATCCCTGGAAGTTCATCGTACAACATCAGCATCGTAACATGACTTTCGTTTTAAAATATTAAAGGCAAATCGCTTCTACGTGTCATAAAAAGTAAACATATTTGTATAGCCAGTATTGATAAATAACTTCTTCATTGTCACAAAACACAGGTAACCGGTAGTACCTACGCGTATATTAATAGCGACTCGGTTGGTAGATTCAGAAGGCAGCAGTATCGATCGCATTTCTCTGTGACCTGGACTGGTAGACTTTTATTGTATGTAACATCCCTGCGTGCAGCCAGTCGCGCAAGTTTCCTCTTCAAAGAATCTGTGCTTTAGTAGGTTCCAACTTATTTCCAAGGATATAATAAAGCCGATAGCAGGGTTTCGTCGGAAACTTATGATGGATATGCAAATTGGCAGAAATTTTTTATGGCGCAGTTTAAGTTATTGCGACAACTTGACGAAGGAAAGCATCAGCTGTTATGGCTGACTTAGGAATAGGAACGGTTTAGAGATCACGAAATTTTGAAGACCAGGAGGAACGTAAAAACTTGTGTTTAAAACGTCGCTGATGTCATGTAAATGATCACTAACTGACAGTTTAATAAAATCACATTTAGTAGTCTACACAGGCCTATTTTTAGTACTGAAATATTTTGTAACCCTGAAACTGTACCATATATGTTTCTGTGCCACAAGGCAATGTCTGTGATCTCATATGTACTGAAATACGGAGAAATATTTTTCTCTAAGTGTTAACATCCATTTTCTTCAAAACCTTCTGGAATGTTTTTCGTGACTTTTCCCTTTGGCATAGAAAATGAATTCTACAAAAGTGTTAAGCCACTACAGTGCATGGATATACTTAGATACATTTAAACAAGTCTTGAGAAGTTTAATTAAGATTCGAGCAGAATTATTTCCTGGAAGTATGGAGAGTTTCAAAGCGTTACACACACGAAGACTGAAGGTTAAATGGTTAAAGGTCCGAAGGCAGATCTCACTTAATAATCTGGCAGCGTTGGTGTATTTATTACTTCCATGAGTCCTGCCTTCTAACAAATAATGTGATGTAATGTTTTACCGTCAGGGAAAAAGATTAACCCTTTAAAGACGAAGCCTATCTGCTTTGTATAAGGACACAGTGCGTACCGAGCTGTAAACACTCTCCACTTCGGTTATAAAAACCAATCTCTTAATGTTTTATAAGGCAAAAGTTGCTGTTTGTTCTGAGATCCGTACAAAACACATAAACGCAATGTGGGCACCACGTAGAATTTTTTAATGTTAAACCTGGTCGTATGTAAAGTTACCGCTAGGCTTTAAAAGATTAAATTGTCCCTGTGCCACCCATGAAAAAATATAAGAGGACTGGAGGTACAGCTCTACTCACTATAATCTTGGCATTAGATGGAGGTGACTAGCCAGTTTCACGCTCCGGCCGCTTTATTCCTGGGGGAACACCCCCATTACCCATTCAAAAGGAGGCTGCGTGGGCCCCAGAGGAGAGAAAAATCTCTTGTCCCTACCGGGAATCGAGCACAATACCGTTCAGCCGCTGGCCCAGTCACTATACTGACTGAGCTATGCCGGCTTTGTTTGCCATCAGAAGACTGAAGTGAATGTCTTCATTTACAGCGAGGGATGTTAGTTTGGTAAGTCTTCTGGTCTCCGTTTAGACTTGGGCTTGAACTCTGCCAGTTTCATGTTTCGTAGTAAATTTGCATTTGTTTTCGGAGAAGCATGAAAGGCCGCCGCCGCCGCCGCCACCACCACCACCACCACCACCACCACCACCACCACCACCACCACCACCACCTCAAACATCACAACTACCACTCCACCACCCTCACCGCCACCACCACCACCACCACCACCACCACCACCACCACCACCACCACCTCAAACATCACAACTACCACTCCACCACCCTCACCGCCACCACCACCACCACCACCACCACCATAATCGTCATCATCACTATTATAATCATCATCACCTCCCATCTTCAGTGTTTCTTGCGCACAAACATATTTAGTGGAATATATTCCAAGAATATTTGCTTATTTCTACAAAATAAACACGGACTTTGTGGTAGAATTCAGGGCTGTGGAGTCGGTACACAAACGCTCTGACTCCGACTCCGACTCCTCGATTTTTAAAACTTCCGACTCAGACTCCTTCATAAAAGCTCAATATGTATTAATAACGGTAAACCTATAAGACATTTCATCACCACCACGTGAATTATCAGGCTACTGTTTTGACTTATGACCTACACTTAAGTACAAGTCTAATGGTTACTGTAGCTGTTAGGGCTCTGGAGTTGGAGTATCTAGTTAAGATTTTAGACTGAGGTCGGAGTCGGAGTCGGTACATTTTTACCGACTCCGACTCCACCTAAAATTCCTTCCGACTCCGACTCCACCTAAAATTCCTTCCAACTCCGACACCACAGCCCTAGTAGAATTTAATGCAGCGCGTCTTGAACTGTAACCCTATGTCCTACCATATTAATCTGACTATACTTTCTCCTAGAAAGAAAATAAAGTAGCAATCAAGTTAACTAAGGGGACAATTTCAATTTCAGTCGCTGAAAGCAAAGTCCAATTCAATTACTCTGACTAGAAATCCATTGGAATCTGATTCTATGCAGTGTTCCTTTTCAGTGTGCCACCATTTGCAACCCAAGTTTCTCTTCAGCCCGGAAGCAAATAGCAGTACGTAGAGCAGATACAGCATTTGGCCGACAGTGGAGAGCGGGTGGATGAGAAGAGAGCTCGCCCAAGAGAGAGCAAAGAAAGAAACTTTCGGCCAAGAATTTAATTGAGAGAGTGCAGGGAGTTTCGAATAGGAAGGAGGGTGGGATAATACGGGAAGAATAGGACAGCGGAGAGCTGGAAATGAGATATAGAAATGTCCATAGTATAAGAACTTTCTCCCGTCTTCAACTCCTTCCTCCAAACCGTAAATCGGATCGCAACCACTTGCCCGCGCCTTCCTACGTGCCCACTGTGTTTCTAATGTAACACACGAAGGGTGTTTCAGTCTTTAGCATACTGGACGTAAAGAAATTTTACTGAATAGAATGGACAGAGGATAGGCTTTGCAGCATCATCCTCTGAACATAGCGCCAGCGCATTAGGTTATTCAAACAGCGCACAACTCAGCTATACATAAAACATATACATTCTCTAAGCCGCGATGGCATAGTGCGTACGACGAGTCTACGGGCTGAAAAACCTGACGTCTGCTAAATCTAGCTGTAGTACACACCTACTTTCGTACAACGAAATAAGATACCACGCGTCACGGAACTGCGTAGGATCAATGTACCATGTATTCTATCATTATGGCGAAATATACAGATGCTGAAATCACACGTGTCTTCAGCCAGTGATCGAATTCAGCACAAAGACATATAAAACAAAGGAACAGAGTTTCTAGTTACTTCTGTCGCGATTGCTGAACATTCGTTTATAGATACCAGATATAATTTAGAGTAGCCTCGGGCCGGATATAAAAAAACACACAAAGGAAATGGGAAACAGAAGAAACAAGAAAGAATAAAGAGAATGTGTGTAAAATATTCTATACAACACGGATAAACGAAAGTAGGGTTTTTGGTCACAGCCAGCAGAATGTATATAAAGAAGGTGTGGACGATGTTTGAACTGCGACTTTGGAAAAGTGCTGATTCCGGTCGCAAAGACGGAAGAACATGGTGTTACTGTCGACGTTCAAATGTTTCTTTCTTAAGACAAACATCAGATTTATCATCTAGATTTCCTGTAATTTTTATGTCTACAAAAGAGTGACAGCACATATAAATTTGAGATTTCAATTAATACATTAACAAACTTAGGTACATAATAAAATAGTCCATAAACATAAAACTCCTACAAAATGTCTACATGTTTCGGCAACGAGGTGGGTCACTCATGTGGCCATCTTCAGAAAACACGGCCACATGAGAGGCCGAAACATAATAGGAGGTATACGGTGTGTACAATACGCTTTCGTACACTTACGTGCATTTGTTGGTTTTAATACCACGTCTAATTGCTCAATGCAGGGTTATAGATAACTTAAAATAACACAAGAAAATTTTAGGCTCTCCCCTGCAAATGTCACTAGGAGCATCAGGCATGCTATCCATTAACAACCTCTGAGTAATAAATGTTCCGTAGACAAAAAAACACAGAATTTTGAGGGAAAAAGTACTTAAAATGCATTGCATTTATCCTTTGCATGATGGGAGGTAATTTGAAAGTAATTACGCCATTGTCTCAGTTATTCCATGTAATGAAAATCCATTTTATAACAGAGTGTGAGAACCGTCGGTCGCCTCATGCGGCAGCAGTTTGTTGTAAGTGAGAAGCCACTGGAGTAATGCATTGTCCGAGCTACCCTTGTGGACGAGTATGGGCTACTGGTGTATACATATTGCCCAGCTGAAGAAACCACTGAGAACAGTAACAATTACGCACTGAGCCAAAAAGATCTCATACAAATCCCGCTTTACTAGACCACACGTACTTCCTAATTGCTGCGTTCTGCCAGTTGACTGGGTCAAATTCTCTGCGCATTCACTAACCACGGGCAACATCTATAAGCAGGACTGTGCACTGGATGGAATTCCAGTAACTGCAAATACCCCATTTGGTTCCAGACAAGGATAATTCAAATCAACGTGCAGAGGCCTTCTTGAGAAGCTAACAGTTTCTCAGCTAGTCAAGAAATTCCGCGCATTTTATGGAACCCGGAGGTTCATTATAGCATTTAAAACAGCCCGCCACCTGCCCCCATCCTGAGCCAGATCAATCCAGTCCATGTCCCCATCCCACTTCTTGAAGATCCATTTTAATATTATCCTCCAATCTACGCGTGGGTCTCCCAAGTGGCCGCCTTCCCTCAGGTCTCCACACTAAAATCTTGTATGCATTTCTTTTCTCCCATACGTGTTACATGCCCTGCCCATCTCATTCTTCTCGATTTGATTACCCGAATTTACACCGCGATTACTTAAATGTAATGGCTTTCCTGTGACCAAAGGCATGATGTGAAGGTTCAGGGAAGTTGTGGAAAAAACCAGCCATGTCTTCGAAGTCTCAATATTAAACGGAGTGGTCAGCTGTAAGATACAATCGCTTTTCATAAGGAAATTGTTCCCAGGACACCAACTATGCACCTAGGATGGAGTTACTTACTCCTTTATTCGAAAAATATCATCTCATGAAAGTCATAGTAATAATATTTAATTTGGAACAGGAGAATTACACTTATAGAGAAGATTTTTGTGGTAACTTTGAGGCTTTTACTTTTAAAGTTAAGACGAAGTCATGTATTAAATAACGCGCGAGTAAAGAATAAGTTACCAGTAGTATCACCATCAACTCTTCCGGCGGTACTGAAAGAAAAACATACCGGAATATATAGCAGCATTTTTTTCAACAATACTAGTTGTACTCAAGTGAATAATTCGCACGTAGAAATAGTAAAATATTTAATGAACAAAAATTACAGCATCTTAATCTTAATAAACATCGAAAATGTTACTTAGTAATGCTTGATTCTGGGTAATTTCTATCGGATAATAACGTATCAGAAGCAACGTGTAAATAAGAAACAGTGGTTTACCACCACGTTTAAATAAGAAACAACAGCTTCCTATCACGTTTAAATAAGAAACAAAACGTTAAAATCGACAGTCCTGCCTAAAGCAGAGGCCAAGGTAATTACACGAAATATGTTAGCTTCCCTTGGCCTCCTATTGAGACAGCGCAGTCAATTCTCAACTTCAGCGTATTTATTAAAAGTAATTTTTAGGGAAGTACTTAATAAAAAAAAGAGACTGTCGTAAATATTGAATCATAAGCTTTACAAAGAGATCCTTTCGGTAGTTCAGCAGATCATGATGTAGCAATAAACCTTACCGTTCCAGTAGACATGATTACATCTAGTAATCCGATGCAGAAATTATATACTTTGTGGGGCTGCACATTATGCCTTCACAGTCTCTTTCGACAACTTCCTGAACCTGTTCAAATCAATTTGTATTTCACATACTTCTTTCCCCTAATGTTTTAACACTGTCCTCCCAACTACTTCACTGGTCCCCAAAGGGTGTTCTGCCACAATGTTTTCCCAATGACAATACTGTACGCATTTCTTCCATTCCAGCTTCATGTCTTTCATTTTATCATTTGGTTTAACACAATAAAATATTAATAAAATCATAGGATATAAATAAACTACGTAATTCAGAGTCCTAAATCAGGCACTTGTTTATGCTAGTGATGTTACTAATAGAGTCTCCACTGTGCAACCCCACCACTTCTACCTTACTTCCCCTCAATGCGCAACTCAGCTGTCAGTATATAACGTCGGGCAATACAATAAAGTTGCATCAAGGCGAATATACTATACAACTAACGAGTTCACATCCATAATAAATGCGCAATTAATTAAGCAGGTAAAATTCCTCTACTGAATTCACCTAATTGGAGTGCTGCAAAAATGTTAATAACTTTAATTATCTTTTTTACCTCGTATAATTTGAAGCAGACACACCACCACCTTCCTTGAACTCATTGATTTTACCCCCTCCGTCGTTACTGTGTTCATAATTTAGTGTCAAATTAAAATTCTCCTTTACCTAATTAGCAGAGAAGAAGTTTCAAGCCTATTTGGTCGGTTGGCAGTTGTAAAATATGTGTCAAATTCATAGGCTCGACAAATATCAGACTCTTGATTGCATGTTTCCAGTTAGAATCTTCCTTTGAGAAATTAATAAGACAAGTTTGTCCCCAGTCAATAGAAATTATTAATTACAATTTCAATACAGGGTTCATTGAACTAGCTGAAACTGTGAAGAAATGGTAGCAGCCTACGTGAGTAATACGAGGTGTCATTCGAAAATTGTCGTCACTCTGATGTAAGGAAAATGCAAAACACAGAATAAACAGGGTACTGCGACGTAATGCTATTTATCATAACAAAGCGCTTTCAACCACGTAATTACTTGGCGAGTTGTGTTCGTAGCTACATTGTACGGTTTGACTCTCCGTACTTAGGAAGAGGCTAGTATAATATTTCGTACGTCACGTTGATTCTAAAGGGCATTTTCTCCCAGTAGGCATACGTATAAACAACAAAGTTCTTTTTAATTAAGATTAGGTACAAATTCTACCCACAATTTTATTTTCCCGGCTCACACCTAAGAAAGTGCACAATAAGTGATTACATCGAGAAGAGTACTTACAGAACTTGATGTTGTACTTGTGCTCGATATGAAGGCAAAGGGGGGCGTCGAGGTATTATTCATTGTATTGTTAATAACGGCAGTGGATAGAGGTCAGTGGCCAGCTTCATGTTCCGCCCGTTTACTCCCGGTATTCATTGAATACGAGGATGGGTGTGCCCCACAGCAGTTTTCGACGTTTCAGAGAGGACGAAAATCTGGTGCCCTTACGGGAAATCGAAGCACGATTCGTCAGCTGTCCAGTCTGTAGCCTGGTAACTATACCGACTGAACTATAGAGGCTGCTAGTGTGACTGGGAAATTAATAGTTGGTCAGGGTCAGCTAGTCAAAGAATTACCTGAGGCGAATGGAAACTGAAAATTCATTACAGCTTTCACAAAGCCTGTCAGTCGTCCTTATCCTGAGCCAGAAGAATCCAGTCTGTAACATCAAAACCTAGCACTCTAATATACATTTGAATATTATGTTCCCATTTACGCTCAGCTTTGTAACTTGTCTATTACGTTCAGTGCTTGCGCAAAAGCTTTTATATATATATAGACACACACACACACACACACACACACACAAATATATATACATACATGCATCCAAAGTCGAGGTCGGTTATAACGTCATAAAAGGGACCGAGTATTTTGTGTCGTTATAACCGAGGAGTATAATGTTATGGTTAACAGTGACGAATTTATTGGTACCACAGAATATGTGACGCTATAAGCGAGCTGTCGTGTAAAGCGATGTCGTTATAACCGGGTTCGGCTGTACTTCGACACCACACGAATGGTCATGGTGTCTGCGGTCAGAATCCGATTCCTAGGTCGAGTTATGTTAAGGTGCGACTCTTTTTCGCTGTTTTTTAATTTACAAGTAATTATGACGACATGACGGAACTGATTTACATTACGTTGAAGCTTTCCAAAGCTGCAAAACGCAGTCCTCAGTGGAGCGCACAGTTTCTACATGCATGAAATGCACACTGGCAATACGAATGTTCTTGGCTGTTAAAAAGATCTATGAAGAAGATGTCAAAATATTAATCAGAACTTTCAATTTAATTTTTATGTAACTGTACTTCAGTAAACTCAGCACTTTCTAATGTAATTAAATATGTTTCCACTTAAAAATATTTAATCATCCTTCCTACTGAAGAATTTATAGATTACACACAGACCACGTTGGAGTTCAATTATGCTGTCCTACGTACAACTCAGCCGTTCCTTGTTTCATTGCAACATCTCGTGTTGGAAATCGCGTACATTTCACAAATTTCGCTTTGCAGTCTGACGGAAGCCTAGACATATTTAGTAACGTAGATTGTTAATTTTGTGGTAATGCGAAATGGAAAACAAGAACATTACTCATGCAGCTGTACATCTTAATTAATTTCTTTTTTATTTTTATATGGAACTGGAGAACGAAACAATTACTAAATTTCTAACTCAGTAGGTAAATGTTTCTAGAAACATAAATTACTACAAAAGCTTCTGTATTCAGTATGTAAATGTTTCTAAGCTATTCATTGTTCAGACATCTCATGTTTATGCAATGACTCGATGTGAAAATGGATTAAAACAAATCTGATAGGGAAACAAGTCTTTATAAAGTGTATTATTTAATGACACTGTCTATTGCCTAGATCTGTGACAGATGAATGAGTATAGAACACGTTGCATGACACTGGTATAGAAAAGCCGACATACTCGAGAAAAACCAGTCACAGTGACACTCGTCCTTCATAATTCCGACATAAAGTGGCCTAGATTCGAATGAAAGCCCTCACGGTGAGGCCACCCGATCTATGTCACAGCCTTTAGAATAAATATAGACTGCCATCACTTATGTGTCTGTGTTTGTGAATATATCAATTAACCCTATAAAGACGAAGCGTATCTGTTTTATATAAGGACTCAGTGCGTACCGCGCTGTAAACACTCTCCACTTGGGTTGTAAAAACCAGTCTCTTAATGTTTTATAAGGCAAAAGTTGCTGTTTGTTCTGAGATCCGTACAGAACACATAAACGCAATGTGGGCACCACGTAGAATTTTTTAATATTAAACCTGGTCGTATGTAAAGTTACCGCTAGGCTTTAAAAGGTTAACTTACACCATCCAAGGCCTGAGGTACTCACAAAGGTGCTGCTAATGATTCAAAGTCTTCTGAGATTTTATGCCTCGTCGGATAGTGAATAACTAAGAATTTTATGAACGATCGTAATCCATTCCGATTTCGATGGTTCCAAGAACCTTGAAGTATTTGACTTGGAAGATAAAAGTACTATGGTCCTTCCAAATATTGGTAACTATTTACCAATGCATACGGCGTAACAGACATGAATCGTCAGCCCATGGCAATGTAGAGCAACCTTTCGTAGCCCATTTGAAAACGTCAAAACACTTAGCAGGACGCAAAAAGATGTTTACAAGCAAAACTCTAAACTTTCTTAAATTAAAATTTACTTTGTATGAAGCGATAAACAGACTGACACTGCTACTGATCATTAATTAATATTACTGCAATAAAATTAAAACATTAATTGTAATTTCATTTTTAGGATTTACATTAAAATAAAAAATAAAACCGTCCTCACAACTTCAATATAGCTTGTTATTTATAAAATGCAAGGCCTTGCATTTTATAAATAATATTTTATAAATAATATTTTATAATATCATGTTTGTGAGGGCGGTTTTATTTTGTATTTTAATTCTAACCTCACATCGGTATGCAATCTATACAGATTCTAGGATTTACATTATTTTTGAAGAATGGAAGTGAGTTAATGAGAAGCTCGCCAAGTTACTTGGTCACTGATAAAGTTTTAAAGAAGCATATACACTTTTTTCCGTAAATAACAAACTCCATGGAGCAGAGGCCTTCTTGAGAAGTTAACAGGCTCTCAGCTAGTTAAGAAATTCCGCACATTTGATGGAAACCGGAGGTTCACTACCGCATTCACAACAGCCCGCCACCTGTCCCTAAGATGAGCCAGCTCAATCCAGTCCATACCCTACTCCACGTCTTGAGGATCCACCTTAATATTATCCTCCCATCTACTCCTGGGTCTCCCAAGTGGTCGCCTTCCCTCAGGTCTCCCTACCAAAATCCTGTCTGCACCTCTCTTTTCTCCCATACGCGCTACATGCCCCGCCCATCTCATTCTTCTCGCTTTGATCACCTGAATAATATTTGGTGATGATTACAGGTTATTAAGTTCCTCTTCATGTAGTCTTCTCCACTCCCCTGTCACCTCGTTTCTCTTAGACCCAAATATCCTCCTCAGCACCCTATTCTAGAACCCCAACTTTTGTTACTCTGTCAGTGTGAGAGACCAATTTTCTTTTTTCCGTAAAGTTGTTAAATTATTATTAGCTCGTACGTAAAGCTGAAGGGTTATGGGGATGCTGGAGCTTAAAACTGCGTATTTTTTTTACTCCTTCCGCTGAAAAGTTTGTCATATACGACGTTTGGCCATGCAATATGCACGCAGGCTCTTACAACTCAGCCCTTTCAAGCCGGAATTAAAAGCCTGCATTCACCCGTAGCACATCGGGCTGCGTAAGAGCAGATATACTTCTCGCAGTTTTGAGAATAACACTTCACCCTACACACTGTATAACGTTCCACGCCATAGGATCGGGTATTACTTACCAAATCTCACCAAGCGTGCCACGTTCAACAAAGCCACTCAAAAAGTTGTCCTTTATTCTGATATTGGAGTAAAAGGAATATTCAAAAACAGGCGACGGCCGCATATTTTTGCCCGGCGGGTCGCGGGTTGCTTATCGTTGACCTACGATATGTTTACACTGGAGGCTCACTTCCGCAGTGTTAAAATTTCACTGCTGTTTCAACGCATGACAAAGGCTTAATGCAACCAACAATCACTCAACCGTGGACTAAATAATCGAATACACCCATCTCTCGCTTTTCGAGGGTTTGTACTTCGTGGTGTCGCCCCAAGAATACAAATACGTCACTCGGACCCTTCCACAAATGGGAGCATCAAAACTGTTTGACAAATCGAAAACGTCTTTGAGCCAGCTGCGTGATGTTAAGGAATTGAAGGAAAAAAAGAAGCCGCTCCCATCACATTGCTTCTGCAAAGCAAATAAAAACACACCAAAAAATAGTTAAACTTTTTGAGGGAGCGGACAATTATTCCCGGTTTTTCGTTTTTCGCAAGGGGTCTTGGAAACTAACACCGCGAAAAAGCAGGGATGACTGGATACCTGTCACATGATAGCCTGTCATTTTTGGAACCCCGATTTCAAAATAATTAAGAACAAATCAGTTTGGTTTCACATACTGCACTAATTACACGTATTAATTAAACGACATTCAACTACACCGAAGTGGTACAACAGTCGCCTAGGAAGCCACTGAGCTGACATCCTGCTTATCACATGTGTATGTCGTGTTGCCTTGCGTTGGCGGACCGAAGTCTACCGCTCTCAGTACGTCGTACTGGATTCGTTAATAACAACACACACACACACACACACACACACACACACACCACACACACACACACACACACACACACACACACACACGTGGATATACAGCATCCATCCAGCTAATGTACTACTGTTATTCTAAATGTCTCTACCTTACAATATTTATATATTTATATAGTCAGCTGTCTTTTATATATTTTATACTTTGTGACGTGCACGTATTATCATTTCTGATTGTGTAACTTTTACTTTTGAATGAATCCCTGAAGATGATCGGAGCCAGGGCCGACACATGTCAGATCAACACATAAATATGTCTTCACGCTTTCACGGAAAAAAAAATTGTATGAAATCTTCTAGGGCTGATGGCCTGTCAATTGTTTAAAAACCTCCGACGTTTCAGAGACACTCAGTCTCCATCCTCAGGGAAAAGTGATCTGGCTGAATAACTTTTCCCTGAGGACGGAGACTGAGTGTGTCTCTGAAACGTCGGAGGTTTTTAAACAATTGACACGGCTATCAGCCCGAGAAGATTTCACACAATATAAATACTGTAACGTAAATGCATTTAGAATAACAACAGTGCATTAGTTTGGCCAGTATTGCAGTTCATTAACAACTGTGCACGGTATGAATAATATACAAGTAATACACGGATACGTATGTGTGTGTTTACGTCATCACGCTCAGCAATATGCAAGTCACACTTCGCTGTCTTTTGACACTTAATCACGCATTATTAACAGCGACTTTTAGGACGGTTATGCTACATCCATCTTCAGGGTTGTGGTTACCTTTCCCGTTTGTTCCCTCTTATTTCTCAAAGTCGCGTGTTGTCTCATCTCTGCATACTCAACCTCATCATTACAGCGTCAACTTGGTTCATATTCTTTGAATCCTGAAGAAAGAAGCAGCACATTTCTCCGAAACGTCTGCGATAACATACCTCACTACATCGTGTCCAAAAGTAGATTAGAATTAGTGTTCCGACACTAGAAACTAACAAACGGAAAGGTAATGAAAAATGTTCCGCAATGCTTTATTATAATGCAGTTTATCAACCATGATGATTTTAACTTCTTGTACGAAACAAAAGGACGCTTCCGTCTCTACCAGTCCAGTTTAAGCACTGACTACCCTATGGGTAACAATCCAGTACATATAACAAATACGGCGACGCTCTGTTGAATTTGCAGTAAACACTACAGTAATGCCTCAATAATGAAAGCGTATTTACTTACAGTTCCGAAGGGTGAGAGACCTCCGATGTGGGGAAGGTGACCTGGTTCGTCCGCTATTGAGCAGTCTGCCCTAACAGAGAGCAACAATCAGCTGACCAGTAACAATAAGTACAGCAGGATTGCCAATTTAAATAATATCTAATTTTTCCTTAAAAATCATTACGTTGTTTGACGCCGCCTGTACTAAGGGATACATGAAAAGACCGCAGATTTACAAGGTAAATTTAACATTACAGTTAATTTTAAAAATAAAAGGAAGAGCAATAATGATAATTAATTGTTAGCCTGATATCAATATTAAATTAAAAAAAAATGGGTATATAGAGAGGACACGAAACTGTAAATAACAGTTGGCATAACACTTAAAACTGGAATCAGAGACAGCACTTAGACAATATGATAAATAATTTTCCCACGTTACACGTGGGAAAATACGTAGAGGATGTACATGTATATGAAAAGCCAAACTAACTTTTGTACACCAAAAAAGAAGCTTCAAAGCTGCCAGCTTTGTAAAACAGGTACTACTACTACTACTACTACTACTACTACTACTACTAATAATAATAATAATAATAATAATAATAAAGGAATAACGAAATAAGAGTTACAAACGTCTGTCAGATACTTGGCGTAATGACATCAACACTGTTTTTCTTTACCCAGACTTGAAAAACCTCAAAACCTTGTTAAAACCACTGATTTGCTTTACATTATCAAAAGATGTTCATAATAATACAACCTAATAAACTGCGATAATGAATGTTGTTACAGCGTATATAATTAATTAGTGGAAGAAAACAAAAGATAATTAGACATCATTTCTCTGAAACAAAATTCTCTCAGTACCTCGACATTTTAAAAATACCAACATTTTTACATGTTAAGTGATATTTGCAGTTCTCATCACAGTCAGTATAAACAATACGGTCTTCTGACATGTGACGCGGTGTAATTCAGTAAATTAATTAGCTTCTCTTTGCATAATGACTCTGGGAGTTACACTGAAAATTATATGGAGCTGGTACATAGTCACAGACGTTTCGGGGGACTGTAGTTTCTTTGTCTACAGTGTCTGGCAGTCCTGCATTCCTTAACGATACAACTGAAGATATCAACATCCCAGAAGACTAGAATCTTTAGCAACACCGCTGTGATAACCTCAAATATCCCAAGTACATGTCGTCACAATGACGTACTTCTTCAAAGTTAGCGCCAATATCTCTGTACACTTAGAAATATTCCGTAAATATGTAGAGTAGGCTTCAAGACCATAAAATATCCAGACAAAACTTCTTCAATGCCAATACTAGTGTGTCAAATGAATGGAATTGTGAACTGAGAAACGCATAACGAACCAGAAAACACGACTTTATTCGTAACAAAGGCAGGTTGTAGACTCACCAAAGAGCTTAACGTGTTTGCTAATAAAAGGCCGGTTGTAGACTCACCAGCGAGCTTAATGTGTTTGCTAATAAAAGTCAGGTTGTAGACTCACCAAATAGCTTAACGTGTTTGCTAACAAAAGGCAGGTTTTATACTCACCAAATAGCTTAACGTGTTTGCTAATAAAAGTCAGGTTGTAGACTCACCGAATAGTTTAACGTGTTTGCTAATAAAAGTCAGGTTGTAGACTCACCAAAGAGCTTAACGTGTTTGCTAATAAAAGTTAGGTTGTAGACTCACCAAATAGCTTAAGGTCTTTGCTAATAAAAGGCGGGTTGTAGACTCACCAAAGAGCTTAACGTGTTTGCTAATAAAAGGCAGGTTGTAAACTCACCAAGGTGTGTTGCAGGTGTGTGTGAGTGTGAGGTATCGTGCGCCCAGCTGGTACAGCATCCGCAGCACACCGAGGCTCGTGCCTATGGCGTGGCCACCCTCGACTCCGATGAGGCTGGCCAATAACCCGGACTCGTGCGCCTTCTCAATACCTGGCAGGCAGAAACGACACCAATATCCACGGTAAAATAACACGGGTAGTTTATTTAAGAATAAATGGCACTGGGCATTGACTGCGATACTTTAGTAATGCACGACTTCATTTAGGTGGGTTTTGTAGTCTGTGACCAACACGTGACTAAAGCATTGCATTGAAGGTAGCGCCAGTGTCTGTCCCGTAATTACCTTACTGTTACAGTTACTGCAGCAAGGAAGTTGAGATGGGCAGGGAATGGCGACAGGAGACTTTCATGGACGATTTCGGGTTTACAATATCATGCGAAAATAATGCCCGGGAGCCCGACACAATAGACCAGAAAACAATAATTAAAACGATGTTAACAGATCGAGAGATATGAATGGATTTAACTGCAGGGGCTTCAGTTGACTGTTACCTTGGACTTTAGGAGGCTCATTTGAGACGGCGCTAATTACTGAGAATATGTAGCTCCGAAAAGACGGATGATTTATAAATTACGAATAGGAAAGGAAATGGAAGGAATTAACCTTGATTTCAGGCTTCCGCCGCGATGTTCATGAGATTTGCGCTCTTCCGGGTTATTACGCGGAGTCGTGTTATAATTGTTTACCGACGTTTCGGGACAACGTATCGGTCCCACCTTCACGGGTCAAGAGTCTTCTCAGACTCTTGGACTCTTGACCCAAGAAGGTGGGAAAGAAACGTTGTCCCGAAACGTCGGTAAATAATTACCACACGGCGCCGCGTAATATCCCAGAAGACACCAGATATCATGGAAGGAACTCGTAGTGGTATTATTGAGGTAGTACGTCAGAATTTATCTAAAGTGGCTGTTACAGGCAACGACAGGTACACCATTTTTAGTTCCATTTTTTAATATTAACTTATTGTCAATGTTTAGGTCACCCAAATAGTAATTTACGGTCAGATTTTCCGAATAAAATTTTGTATGCATTCTTCGTTTCTCTCCTACGCGTTACATACCTTGCCCATCTAATGCCCTTCGTGAGATAACCTTAATAATATTTAGTGAAGAGCAGAAATATGGAACTCATCTGTTCTTAACTTCTTCGGAAATATAAGTTTCATATGCCACGTTCTTAAAAATAATTCAGAAGAACACCTTCAATCCTACGAAGGTAACCCGAATTTTCAACCCCGTCCTAACAGGTTCGGATCGAAAAGGATGGCGTAGCGCTGACTCTCTTGCCTTGTATTCGGCAGACGTATTGTTCAAATCGCAGACGGTGTGTCTACGCACCCAGATACGCGTCAGGAACTTCGCTGCTACAACAAACACTTCGGTCCAATCCTGTTAGGACAATGATGACAATTGAGGTTACCTTTGTAAGATCCAAGGTGAGCCTTTCAATGGTTTAAAGAAGGAGATGTGTCCAGAGAATCAAATCTACGTCCACAAAGTTGTAAGCTACAGAATTTCACAGCTCTTCTCTTCACCAGCTATCATAATTATATAACCAAGCAGATCATATGGGCAGGGCATGCAGCACGCACTGGCGAGACAAGAACTGCATAAAAAGCTTGGTCGGAATATCTAAAGGGAAGAGATCAGTTGGGAGACCTAAGCATAGATGGAATAATAGTTATAATGTGATTGCATGAAATGCATTAAACTGGCTCAAGATAAGCATCAGTGGCGGCCAATTGCGACCAGAATTATAAACTTTGTTGCCCCATAAAAAGTGAGGAATTTCTGTGCTAGATTAGAGACTATTAGACTTTCAATGTGTCTGCTTCATGGAGTTAGTTTGTTCCGTCTTTCGTGTTAGACCCATGACACAGCACTATTGACAGTGTGATGACGCACTCTTTCGCAATACACGTAGCGCCTTCATGATGGTTTCCTCCTGCTAAATACTTCACCTTTGCTGCATATTATTTGTCATTTATAAATTCAATTTGAGAAACGTTAAGGTAACTGTATTGTGGTATGTAAAAGTACTCCAAAATACGACGATTTTCCATGAGCCCCCCCC
>BLKM01006964.1:1074260-1127473 GCA_013340265.1 Coptotermes formosanus
CACACACACACACACAAACCCACACACACACAAACCCACTCACACACAAACCCACACACACACACACACACACACACACACACACCCACACACACACACACACACACACACACACACACACACACACACACACACACACACACACACACACACCCACACACACACACACACACACACACACACACACACACACACACACATACACATTCAATCCTGTTTCATGGTTACATGAATCTGTCATTGCACGCAACGTATTAAAATGTCCGGCAAATTTAATTTCCACTGAAGTGACCATTGCTTGTTGTGCAGTAAACGAAACTACGGTAAATCCCTCCACAGCGTCAGCCCCTTATCATTCTGTGTGTCAATTTTACATGCCAACTGGATGACAATAATTTCAGTTAATTAGTCCTAAAGCCCTGTGGGCTTACAGATGTGAGTTTTAATGCATGGCCGAATTCTCTTAATGTCAGTTTTGTTCTCAAATTTTGAAATACATTACATACAGAGTAATAAGAGTTACAGTTTATTTACCGAGTGTATTAAGTCCAATTAAGGCACACGTTTTGCCTATGTCATTTAAAACTGGAAGCATACGCTTACATGCATAATTATTTCACTTTTGACATACGCCTACATCGTTACAAAGACGGCGGCAGTTACACTAAGCCCATAAATGTAACTTAGTTACATTTCTGAAAGTAGAATATGTTCGCTCATCCATAAATCGTTACAATTTCTTTTGTGCTTGTATTTCGCAATGCATATATAAAGGAAGCTTTAATATGTTCCTATATACTTTGTTTTAACAGAAGACAGCGGTCATAATTCAAGAGGTTAAATTAGGATACCTGAAGTACTGTCTCCAGTAATCGAAAATGCTACACGAAATGGGAATGTTTAATAACAGGTATGGAGCGAAAATATTAATGTAACGGCTTTGAGGAAGAATCGAATTATGCCGAAAGGGAAGAACACAAAATCCTTTAGTAAAAACAGAGTAAGTATGGGAAAGAGAAAAAGAAAAGAGGAGACATGGAAATTAAGTAAACTGAAAGGGAAAGTGAAAGTGGCAGAGAAAAAAAGAATTAAGGACATAAAATGCAAGGGAAGAGAAAGGGAAAGAAAAAGGATACAAAAATAAGAAATTCAAAGAAGGAGGAAAGATAGACAAGAATGAAAGAAGGACGAAAAACAGGAGGTAAATAAATGAAGATATTCAAGATCTCAAGATACTAATTCTCTGCAATAAGCTTCAATGGATGCTGACAGTTGTTTTCGTTGTTCTTTTGACAGCAACTAACACATAGTTCAAATAAAATCTCATACAAAATGTTTGCATCCTTTTACCGCAATTAAACACAAAATGAATGAGAAAAAAAAACTAGCGAGAGAAGGAAAGGAAGAAAGAGACGGTATGGAATTATGGTTAAAGAAATTGAGTGGAGAACCATACGGACACGCCGCGGACACATAAAGCCGCCCTTCCTTTGGCCTCCCAGTCGGTGGGAGACGCACACGGTCAGTGAATGGTGCCTCTGTTACTGAATACGTCACAACTTCCAGCAATCGAATTAAGTTGTGACGTTCTCGAGCTTCCATCACAGAATTCTCACACACACACACACACACACACACACACACACACACACACACACACACACATTGCTTTCAGCAATGCGGTTCAGAATCCTGTGTATGTGCAGCAAACACACACAACCATTTGATTGGTTGTCTTGAACTGAACATGAAAAGAGACACTCAATTACTTTGCCTTAAAGTAAGCCTGCTCAAACTTTTATCTGATGCGGGCAACTTTGGTAAAACTTGATTTGCACGGGCGTAACATGAGTTTCAACACGTAAAATGAGAAATTAATAAGTACGCTCATGGTTTTATGAATAATCGTGCCTGTGTGTTTCCTAGACACCATGTGCACTAAAAATGTGATGATAATAGACAAACTTTTATGAAAATGAAATTCACAACATAGGGTACGGTAACACTACTTTGAATACAATTTTACAAAATGAGTTCGCAATGTAGTGTATGTCTACATAAATAAATAGCCCACAGGTTTTCAAAATTTCTTCGGTATTCTGTCTCGGCTTTTCCAGGGGAAGAGTTAAAAGATATTTTACTCTTTCAAATGTCCCCGCGGGCAGCATGTTGCCCGCGAGCTATGGGTTGAGAGGGCCTACCTTAAAGTGTATTATGTATATGGTTACGTAATTCATAGTTAGTCAATTCAGGCTGTCAACAAGCGCGGCGAATTTTTTAACACAAAGCTCAAAGTTTCATCGTCACATCGTTACAAGCCCGTATTTTAAGTCGGCTCGGTCAAATCCATCCTTTCACAATCTAAAGCGCATTTTATTATTAAATTTCCATCTAGACATACGTTCCTCAAGTCATTTACGTCGTTCACTTTTGTCACCAAAAATGTTATAAGATGTTCTTATTGACAAATGGTAATATTACACCGGTAAACACTACTTTTTATTTATAAATAATTGAGGCACCCTGTATTTACCTATCGACATGCTGTCACATTTCACATTACTTGATTCTTCGTTAGTTCCCCCTAGCAAATACAGGGACTTTTTTAAATAGCTTCCCCCAATAAGGCACATTTATCGCAAATAAAGCTTCTATTCGCCTTCGTATCCCCCCACAGCCACTTTGTTCAGGGAAACGATAAACGAGACGTGTATTTCACAATTTATGTAAGGAGGACTTCTGGCGTTAGGAGAAGCGCAGGCTGAAACTGGGCCGCAGTTACAGGCAGGCAATCTTAACCAGCGCAGTACCTGCGAGATCCCAGTGACCGCGCCGTCTAAGGCGTGGGTCTGCGGCCGTTCGCTTGCTGTGACTGCGGGTTCGAATCCCATCCGGGGCATGGATGTCTGTCTGTTGTTGAGTGTTGTGTGTTGTTGGGTAGAGGTCTCTGCGACGGGCCGATCACTCATCCAAAGGAGTCCTACTGAGTGTGGTGTGTGTCTGTGATCGCGCAACCTCAACAGTGGAAGGCATAGGTTCACTAGGGCTGTCAAGCCATAAAAAAAGTGCAGGCGTACGTTTGTATCTGAAAACGGTACTGATGTTTCCTGAGACAAATCACAATTTCATTTGTCCGCTGTCTTGCATATATACAACTTCCTTGTACAAACGGTAGTTTACCTTCTGTAGTCGTCACCAGCGTCATGTACGTAGGATATTTTGCCACCAGCCGTCTTATGACGTCAATCTGTTCCAAAGCAAGCTGCACGGCATCCAAGTGCTGGGTCGAACACGGCACGTAGGCCGACCAAAACTGCAACATGGAGAGAGTAAAAGATTAAGCTATCTCTGTCTATATGACGGTATATGGGGGGAACAGAAATAAAACTCCACTCATTCGTGAGTATTTTTTTTAGTGGTGAAGGGCCCCGCAGCAGACGCTACGGACGTACCGCAGCCTTGTGACTTATTGTGCAACCCTGTGACGAAGATGATGATGACTATTTTTTGTCCTTTTCCTGGTAGTGGAGCAACGGTGGAATGAAACTGACAGGGGAAAACCGAAGTAGTCGGAGAAAAACCTGTCCCAATGCCACTTTGTCCACCCCAAATCCCACATGGACTGACCTGGGATCGAACCCGGGCCTCCGCGGTGGGTTCGTAAGTATTAGATAGAGGTGAATGGTTAACTTCACACTCCGGTGAAGAGCCCCGGTACATACTGAAAAGGGAAGCTTAATTGATCCTAGGGCCCCCAATTCTCCTAACCATTTTGTGTTCGGGTACTTGGCAATGTGCGTTATACCGCTAAAAGGACGACGTACATTTGTTAACTGTATAAAACAAGCAAAATTGTTATATATAAATTACCTTCATTAGATATTTCGTGCACAGTTACTGAATTAATAACAGCTTTAAAGGGAGTAATTATAGTAATTCATTAAATTTAATTTACCTTAATTTCATATTAGACATGACTGTCTTATTAAATTCCGAACAGGTCATGTGAAAGGCGTGAATCTGTACGTCACCTACGTACTACAGTAATTTCTGAGACATGCATTTTAAAATAGAGTAAAATATGCGATATTCGGCACCACCGGGACCAAAGGTTTGCCTGATATCGCAGTTTTCCGGATATGAGTATATTATGCTTCATATGTACCTTACTGTACCTAGCGACCGCACGGTCAGACCTATTTTGCCTTCGTCTTTAACACTACCATTTTCCGCTTTTTACCAGCCCCTTCCATGACAAAAATGACACACATTATACTAGGCACTGCACTGTAACAACCCGTAACAGGCGAAGACAATAAAGCAACCAATCATACCACACTCCAGTATCTATTACTCTTTGTTAATCTGCCGGTTAACAGAGATTTCCGGATAATCAAATACCGGATATCGCAGATTTTACTGTAATACAAAAAAATTTGATTTAATATTGGTGTCAAGCGGTGGACCACAAATAGGGTGAAAATTAAAATTGCCCGATTTTTTTCGGTGTAGACCAAATGCAGTCGTCACATATTAATTTGTTTGTGAGATGATACAGGACAGATGGGACTGACAGGAAAATTCAACCGACATGACCTAATTTACACAAGTGACTTAAAAGAGATAAATGAAATCCGTGTTGGAAGTCATTCCTGCTTCACATGAGAGTGAGGTTTCTAAACAGCGCAAACTTGAGGCCACTTTCCGCCTTAGAACCGGTCTTACTTGATGGCAGGACAGAAAGTGTTTTCCGCTTTCGCAAAGAAATAAAAAAAGACCGTATAAACGTTGCAGAATTTTTGGAAATGACGCCGCGTAAATTGGTAACTGTTACTGACTTTCGAAGAAACCTGCTTCTTTTTGTTGGTATATTCTGTAGACGAATGCAGCATGCACTTCTGCAACGTCGGTAAGTATACACCAATCCAGACGGTGTTACAACCTGGAATGATGCAGTCATCAGCCCCGGTATAAGAACCTCGATCCCTTCACAATATGCACGCAACAGAGCAAGTGGGTAACTTTCGTCAGGTTGTTGTGAGTGAGAACAATTTGTCGTCATAATGACAAGGACTGTCGATGGACAGACCTCTACAGAAGCCAGCATGTATGAGACAGGTCGCTACACTTTAGTTGCAAGCAGCGTGAAGTCGCTTAGTAGACAAAAGTCTAGCTAAATGAAGCAAATCAGGTCGTGGGAAAAACAAGCGGCGGATGGATAGCATGTGGGGCAGTCATGAACATCAGAAGAGCAATTCCCGGAGAGGATTTCTTGAATTGTACCGCACACTAGGGCATGACAAAGGGAGTTGTAATATCATCATGGATACTAAACCCTTCCTTATGCTACTTCTTGTGTTATCCATTTAAAGCCCAGTGGTCAAGAAGGACTGAAGAACTTCTTGGCCCTTCAAGATGAGACCGACAGATTGTCCCAAAACCTCGGTACAGAATAACCAGTCTACGCTACGTAATATCGCAGAAGAGCGCAGATGTCATCTACAAATAGAAGTAAAGTTTGTCGTGTTCACGCCCTGAGGGCGTATTGGGGGGAGTAGAAGTGTAGCTTCATTCATTAACTTAGGCATTAGATGGAGGTGAGTGGTCAATTTCACGCCCCCATCGCTTTAGTTCCGGCACAGGAACCCGGTACGAATTGGATACGAGGCTGGCTTGGCCCCACAACCCGCCTGGAAGCTATTGGAAAAGAGAGAATCTCTGGCCCCTGGCGGGATTCGAACCCAGGCCGCCTATGCCGTAGCCAGTCGCTATACCATATACGCTATCCCGCCTTCGTTTAGGCCACACATTCACTTCCAAAAATTAGTTTATGTTTTGCCTCCTTGTTTTTTCGTTGGCAGTCTCGGCGACATTTCGTACAATTCTTTTATGAAAAACCTTTCAAAAGACTACCTTACCATTATCTTGCAGTCATGACTGTATCCATCACATTCTTGCACGCTGTGCTGAAGTAGTAACCTCTTGTTGTGGCGGGGTGTTACAGGTATAAATTCTTCCAGAACTCTACAAAGGCTACTGACGGCGTGCCTGACGGCGCCGGAGGTTTCCTCCGTTTTTCCTGCTGCTGTGTTCACCTTCGACGCTTCTTGCTACCGCATGTTATCGCGGTGAACCGAAAGTTTGGGCTACTGTGGGGGGAATACAGGAAGTTATGCCGCAGAGGGAAGTGCAAGCCTTCGACGGAAATGTGGAACGAGTTGATCTATGGGCTTTATTTCCTCGACTTTGGTAGAGTAACATCCATGTCACCATATGTCATTTCTTCTTCAGATGCAGTGCTGTATCACAAACGTTTTATTTATTTATGGTTTATTTAAAGAATATCAGATTAAAGAGTTTGGAACGGAGGATTCGTTAAGAAAAAATGCATTAGAAAATATGTCGAAGGAAACTACGTTGGCCTCATTTAATGTACCATTTCAGAATTTGTATGTACGTAGCTGCTGAGGAAAACTAAACTAAATTCTCAGAGAAACCGAAATATGGGCCGAAATTTAAACCCCGCATCTCCCACAGAAGAAGCAGGCGTGCTAACAACAAACCAGCAACATAGGTCAGTACCAAACACGATTAGTATCTTCTTCAAAATCGACTTCGTTTCCATTAGCATAATCTTTGCGTTCAGCAACCACTTTAACCCTTTAAAGACGAAGCGTATCTGTTTTATATAAGGACTCAGTGCGTACCGCGCTGTAAACACTCTCCACTTCAGTTATAAAAACCAGTCTCTTAATATTTTATAAGGCAAAAGTTGCTGTTTGTTCTGAGATCCGTACAAAACACATAAACGCAATGTGGGCACCACGTAGAATTTTTTAATGTTAAACCTGGTCGTATGTAAAGTTATCGCTAGGCTTTGAACGGTTAATACACAAAACTACAAGTATTGACCTTATAGGGCGGTACACCATGCGACTCTCTCTGCTTCATTCACTGCCTTCGTGTTTCCGTGTCAGAATCTGTATAACAGGTGTTCCTTCTTCTGCAGTGTTTCTTCGTAGGTAAAGTTTTACAAGCCTGCTCAGGCCTTTAGGATTTCAGTAGGGCGAAGCTCGCAGAGTTTCTAGATAAACGGTACGTGAAGGTGGTAACACTGTCAGCCTTACGTACTGGCCGCCTTTATCCCCCAGGATACGTCCCTGGCAAGAATTTCTGTTAGGTGTGAAGTAGACCTCAGGACCAGAGCGCAGCCGGAAGGATTAAGTCAATGAAAAATCTCAATGACCCCATCGGGAATCAAACCCGTGACCTTCCGGCTTGTAATAGAGCATTGCCTTAACTAACTGCACCACCGCGCGCTCTTCGCAAGTGAAGGTAGGCGAAAAGTTTTCTGCTTACTGCTACCGAATACAACGCAAATAATACGGAAATAAAATAACACATAAAGGTGAACTAATTGTTTGAAAAATAAGTCAAAGGCAACCTAGACAAAGATAGGTTGCACTGTTAATATTTATTTATTTATTTATCGTTCACTGCACGATGCTGCCATCTTCTCATAATGCACAACGTCCAATGACAATGATTGGTAAATGAATAAAAAAGATTCGAAAGGAACTGGTCACGACATAATCGAGGTACCATGCTGGAAGTTTCATGGAGTGACTGAGAAAAACCACAACAATCCTCAGTCACATTAATCGTTGCCCCAACACGAGATGCCAAAAGAGGACCACATAAACACAACTTTACAATATTACCGCTCCACCAAACGGTTTGTTCACGTGAACAATCGCTTTAATGCACACGTGCCAATATATGAGGTTACGAGTGCAAGGCGCTGTGCCTGCGAGTCACTAGTAACAGTAACGGGGGATTCGGAGTGTCAAGGTCACAATGGGGGCTATTTTATCTATAAATTGGGTGCACTCTAATAAAAAGAAATTATGCTAGCCGTTGAGAAATTTCGTAAGTGACAATGTTTTAGCCTCCATCAAAACAAAATGACTCAATTAAAAAACTGAAAACGGGGGGTGGGGGCACCATAACGCTCCCCCAGTGGTTAGTACAGCCAAAATTAAAGCCAGTGTTATTTGTGTGTGTGTGTGTGTGTGTGTGTGTGTGTGTGTGTATATATATATATATATATATATATATAGTAACGGCTGTGACGGCATTGCACTTTAAAAACTCTATTTTATATGCCAGGGGTGGCCAGCGAGACAGGCTTCCAGAGCCGCACTTTAGGAGGCAACTTAGGCAAGAACCGTGCATTAATAAAATAAAATAAAACAAAGTGAAATAAATTATTTTTGCTTTCAGATCCGCCCTCTTCAAGCAGTCAAAGCAGATTCATCTTGGACTGGTTGACAGTTTCAGATGGGACCGACAGGTTGTCCCTAAACGTCGGTAAAACACTACCATTCTAAAAGCAGCAGCAGCAGTCCCATTACAGGCCTGAACAGGCCCAGAGGGTTCCAGGAGGTCGAGGCTCCCAGATTTTTAGACAATTGGCACATGAAGGTGGCAAGGTTGTCAGCCATACGCACCGGCCGTGTTTACCCCCCAGGAAATATTCCTGGTACTCATTTGTGTTAGAGGCTGAGTCGACCCCAGGGCCATAGTGCGACCGGAAGGATTATGCCAATGAAATATTCCACTGACACCATCGGGAATCGAACCCGCGACCTGCCAACTACCATTCTACGTTGCGTAAAATTCCAAAGACAGCAGATCTCACTGAAACCGCAGAGAAAGCCTGAATATACGCACATCTGTTGCCAGTTTTGATGGTTTCTCATTTGCGCTCATCCAAGCACAGTAAGTAAATTTCAATTATTTATAGATCTCCTTTCTTTATAACATCATTGCAAACGCTGTTCACGGTCAGCCCCGTTAGTACTTAAGCAACCTGAATATAATTCTACTTACAAGCAACTTGCGCGAGCCACGCTGTGCTCACCGCCGGTATCTGCTTTTTATGCTTGTGTCCCCAGTCATGAATAACACAGACTGCGTCTTTACAATTTGAAAACAAAAACTACACTACATTACACATGAAAATTATGCTCTTACCTCATAAAGAACACAGTCTGCTTCCATTATAAGGATCATTCGCTGAATGCTTTGTACGGAAACAATCACTGCTGGTTTTGAGATCCACACAAAATACATAAATGCTATATGTATATAGAGAATGCGAAATTTTTCGTATTAAATCTGGCTGTACGAATTATAAATACTGGGCTTTAACGATTTAAAAGTACGATTTATGGAATAAAAACGGATCCACAGCCAAGCCTGCCTATAAAAATATTTTTTAACATGTAATGGACTGAAATAAATTTAGTGCAACCTACGTATGTAAGAGTTGTATCGACACAGAAATTCAACATTGCTGAAAATACATCTGCAATTAGATACTGTCTTGGATATTTCAGTTCAGCGTAAATAATTCAGCACATTCCTTATAATCCGTTCTCATATTAGGCTCTCCTACACGTTACATCTCTGCCCATAAACTGGCCACTTTAACCTTTCTAGTTTCATAACCTGCCTGTGTTAATTGGTAACATCATTATAGTCCTATGAGTCTCACCAGATTCTTTTACGACAGTTGTATCAAGTGTGATGACCTGGGTCAAGACATGTAGCGTATATGGGAGGAATGAGAAATATCTACGGAATTTAAACTGCAATATTTCAAGGGAAGGTTTTACATGGAGGACAATATTAAAAAATATAATAACATATAAAATGACAAGGTGTAGATTGAACTATTCTGGCTCAGAAGATGGGCCAGTGGTAAGCTCTTGTGTGACGGCAATTATTCTTCGGATCCCGCGCAAGACTGGGAATCTCTAGACTAGAAGGGCTGTGTTCCGTCAACTATGCTTTCAATCAAATTTTCACACTAACCTTTAAATTTCCCCTTCCGTTTATGGCTGTTACACAAACCTTCCAGTTCATCCTCTAAGACTTGACCAGGGAACATTTTAACATTTATTGAGGAGGACACATCCTAAGGCTCCTCATTATCCAATTTTTTCCATCTTCATCTTTCTTGATCTTAGTTTCCAGTATACTACACAAACCAGTAAATTTTAATTTTTCATGCAAAAACACTAATCACCAACAAATGCACAAAGAGAGTTTTATCATCAATTGTAACTCACTCCTACATGTTTCGATCCTGCTGGGTCATCTTCAGGGAGAACTTTTTTGTTATCGTTACACTGAGTTTGCACTTCATAGTTGAGTGAGAATGTGCTGTTGACTGTGTACTGCGTTGTTTTTGGAGGCGTGAACTGTCTGCGGTCACGGCCTGCNTGACCGCAGACAGTTCACGCCTCCAAAAACAACGCAGTACACAGTCAACAGCACATTCTCACTCAACTATGAAGTGCAAACTCAGTGTAACGATAACAAAAAAGTTCTCCCTGAAGATGACCCAGCAGGATCGAAACATGTAGGAGTGAGTTACAATTGATGATAAAACTCTCTTTGTGCATTTGTTGGTGATTAGTGTTTTTGTATAATATAGTGCACGGACATGAACACATTAAATTGAATCTTTTATGTCTGTGTATATATATAATATATATATATATATAAATTCAGCACAGAAGGTTTTACTCCTTACATTAATCTCATTCGAAATTGTGCTAGATTTGAGTTTCTTACGCGTACTAAAAATAACTGTCACTTTCCGAGGATGTTTAAAATTTTAAAGACGTTTCAACACAATAACAACTCTATTTTTGTGTCGATGTGCTACAGCATCTTTCCGGACGCACTGTACGAAATACTCTGGATGCGCGAGCCATTTCAGAGTAAAATAAAAGCCCAGTAGGAAGCTTATAAAAGAAAATTAAACAGACCGACCCTATATTTGCTTGTAACTCGAAATACGGTTCAGAAGTTTTTAGGATTTCGTATGTTGGTCACGAAGTCCTGTTTTCCTCTGTTCTGCCCACACAGCACTACCAACCGCTAGAAAAACAGCAGTAGTACTGCATCCTATTGGCACTCACGCAGAAAGTAATGTACACGACTACCGGATGGCATGACAACAGGAGACTACCCTCATAACAAAAGTTTTCCTGCCCCGGGGTTGCAGCCATTTATCTGGTTTGTCTATATCTTATTCAACTCGAACAGCAAACCAGAGCTGGCAGGCAGTCAGTGAAGACACAGAAACAGATGAGGTGCTAGTGAGAAGTGAGCGAGCTGTCTTACAGTTAAATATCTGTTGTCAGACTCTACACACGAACGGGAAGGTATTTCGATGACATGCATTAAGTTACAGTACTGTTATTTTGATGTGATCCATCCTGTTGCGTCATGTATATAAGAAGACTAAACACCCATCAAACATAAAACGTGTTTAATAAAAACCTGACAGCAGCTACATGTTTCGGCTCGTATTCAGCCATCCGCAATCTCTACAAGATTTTATAATGCAAAATTATACAACTATGTACGTGTATGTAATATTATTAAAAAATAAAACACCATGTTTTGTCGCAATTAGTGTATTCACAAATAATAAATATCATATTATAAATAATAATAAAAATGTAATATAAATAATGTCATATTAATTTTGGCTGATTGTCTAAGGACCGGATGGCACGATTTCGATTCCCAGAAGGAGCAAACATTATTCAAGCCACCCTCCCTTTTATTCCGTCTCTGTAGTCTCCACTTCCCCCCGCACCAAGAGCCTACTCAAAGCGTACCGAGTGCCTTTATCACAGGATGTAAAGCGGCCGACACGTGAAGCAATGCATTTGAGAGTAGACAACTTTTCTTTATGCGTTTAGTGAAACATTTCCCAAATAATTATTTACCGGTTTTTGACAGTGCAAAAATTTTAATATTTCTTTACACGAAATAGGTTATTTAGAAGTGCCTGTAATTCAGTAGCACTGAAAAAATGCCAAGACGTTCCTTAGCACCAACATACGCATCCAGTAACTCTGCGAGGGTTGCGTATGCTTAAAGCGACAACCTCCACTTTATTGACGGTACGCGATCCAACAGGAACTGGCAAAAGGTACTGGCCAGATAAAATGATGTTCTTGTATTTAGCGAATTACGCTCTAAATTCGAGCCGAAAGGCACCGACTTCATCGGGTGTTGCCCGTTACCGTTGAATTAAAAAAAACTGGAAGGTTTCGATACATTTTTAGTTAAAAATCCCAATATCCAATCCCGCAAAATTCATTTAAGATATTTTGAATGTCTTTTAGACACACAGGCCGACAAGCGGAGACACACTGCATACACAGTACACGCATTTTTGCAATTCTTTGTTACGAATGCGCCACTAAGCGAAATGAAACCGCTCTATGTATGCCGTGATGTAGTACAGCGTGCATCCTTCAGGATTAAGAATTAAATGATTTTGTAATTCACGTACGGGAATCAATAAAGCTGGGTAAAAATAATTCGGAAAACAAATAAATATTACATGGAATTTCTGGGAACAAGAAGTATAAAATAAATCCCTTTCGCCATCCCAAAGCGTACGTCTGCGCCCCGCTCCTGCTCCAATTAAAGTGGGCAGGGCTAACTCAGCGGTTGTAAATCAGTAATGAGATGAGAAGAGAAATTCCTGGGGCAAATAAACAGGAACGTTAGCATCCTTTGATTCAAAATATCCTCAAGGTCCTTAATTTTAATTTTGACATCGCAAGCAATATTTACTCGATGCGTCCTTTGTTTCCTTCCACTGCATTATCAAATTACCTTCACGCATAGTCTCAAACAAACTTCACTATGGAAGAGGTTTTCTTATTTGTACCAAACACAATTAACTGCGAAAGTTGTGCTTTACTCTCAGACGGTTCCAATCAATATTTCTTTATTAAAGGAGAAAATACGTTTAAGGAATAAAAACATTTAACAAGCATGTTTCATTTTAACTATAAATACGGAAGCAAGGCTATTTCATTCTTCAGCGTACAGATTTTTCTCGATAAGGTGAGTTCCTTATAAAGTCGAGAATTTCCCCGTATTTTACGGAATCCGAAGGTTCGTTTGTTACTCCGTCATGAGGTATTGTCGTTTATCCCTATCCCGAGCCAGATGAATCTAGTCCACACTATTCCATCCTACTTCTCTAAAATAAATTTTAATATTATTCTTCCATCTATGCACACATCTTCCAGGTTGCCTTCTTCCATCAAACGTCCCAACCAGCACTCTGTATGAATTTCTTTTCTACCACATGCTTGCCATATACTCTCATTTTACATGTTATTTTCTTGTGTTGCAAATTAACCTTTTAAAGCCTAGCGGTAACTTTACATACCAACAGATTTAACATTAAAAAATTCTACGTGGTGCCCACGTTGCGTTTATGTGTTTTGTACGGATCTCAGAACAAACAGCAACTTTTGCCTTATAAAACATTAAGAGACTGGTTTTTATAACCGAAGTGGGGAGTGTTTACAGCGCGGTACGCACTGAGTCCTTATATAAAACAGATAGGCTTCGTCTTTAAAGGGTTAATGTCATGATTCGGGTTTTACTTACTGACAAATACTGTGTTATCATATCCTAAATTAGATTTACACTAGTCGGAAATTTCCGATGAATAGGGAAAACCGCAAGGAATTCTCAATCCCTGTTTCTCGGCTACAAATGGGACTGAATGTGTCCCAATAGTGTGGTTTTTAATCCTCTGAAAACTAAAGCATAACAACATTATATTTAAAGTTCCTTTGCATACCTCACACAGAACAAAATGTGCACTCACTTGAAAGACCAATAGCGAAATAACGGTTGTATATTGTGAGAATCATACGAAACTCATAAATACGCTGTATGAGCACAATATGCAGCTTTTAATGTCAAAAATGGCTTCAAAGGGCTAAGGGCGTGAGTGTCGATATTTATTTGTCAATATGGCCCGCCGAAACACTGCCTTATAATGTCACGCATTTTGGTACGTAGGTACCAACATTTTGGAGTGAGAGGTTGTCTGTCTATCTGTCTGTTCAGCGCAGAGGAGGTAATGCTCCTGAAGATGCATGCAGCTGGTTCACGGAAAGGTTGGTAGCGTTTTACCGAACTAACAAAATTCTAATGTGTTCCATGTCCGTGCACTATATCATACAAAAACACTAATCACCAACAAATGCACAAAGAGAGTTTTACCGTCAATCGTAACACACTCCTACATGTGAACTCTGCGGTCCCGGCCTGCAAGCTGTGACCGCAGAGTTCACGCCTCCAGTACACAGTCAACAGCACATTCTCACTCAACTATAAAGTGAAACCTTAGTGTAACGATAACAAAAAGTTCTCCCTGAAGATGACCCAGCAGGGTCGAAACATGTAGAAGTGTGTTACGATTGATGATAAAACTCTCTTTGTGCATTTGTTGGTGATTAGTGTTTTTGTAACAAAATTCTATTTGATTAATGTCTTTATTCAGAGGTTAAGATATTTCTAGACTGCTGTAACATAATAACGTGAAATCTGTTTCCTGTCTCACGGTACCTTCTGTTATCGCAGATGGCACTGATGACGCAATAACTTTGGACTACATTTATTTATTTATTTGTTTATGATCTATTTGGTGACACTTTCAAAGTAGTACTCTACATAGCATCAAATGATAAATTAATCGGTCGATAAGAAATCGGAAACCTGTGTACAAGCAAGCTGTCGCAGTCGACTGCTACCCCGGCTGTTACTGGAAAGAAGGAAGAAGAGCCACAAAATCTCATTTCTGATTTTCTGGCCAATATTTGAAACCGTAACCTTCCGATTACGAAGCAGGTACGAAAATTAATGGACATAAACGTTTGGTCTATTATACATGATATTTAGAAAATGATATTACATAATTAAAGGAAGTGAGATGATACAGTCGAATTTGATGTAAAGGGAATGCCAGTGTAGGCGTGAAGTGGCAAGGCATGGCGATATGACCATTGCGTCTGGTATGGAGTCTATATCAGTAAGGAAAAACTAGGCTAGACTATACTGTATTAAGTTATAATACTTATGCTTTAAATTTGATCCGACCTGCATGATTGAAATTCCTTCAATTATACAACGTCTAACCACTGAATACATACAAAACTGAGCTATTCAACTCTGACCCCAGGCACGAGAATCATATGCTAATAAAACACACCACTTGCTGTAGAATAATGCGCAGCATTTGCGTTCACTCACTCTGCGCTCAAAAAAGATTACGCGACCACAAAAGCAAGACAGGCTTATTTTACAGAATTTTTTTTTTGACAACTTCAAATGACCTCACCTCTGGCGGGTACAAGCACAGCCTGGCGAAGCTTCATGAGTGGGTCCGTTGTTATCTAGACAAAGAGGGCGGTCTAGACTCAAAAAACAGCAAAATACGTAGGCCCTGCGTGTTCATGGTTCCACTGGAATCCAGACAAGAATCGTGATACAAACACAAGCAACAAATACTGTGAAGTTTAGGATATACTAAATATTCGACCGGTTCAACTCGAAGAGACTAGCCTAATTAATTTGGGGTCCAAGTCAAAATTTTCGATGACTTTTCTGTCTCCATCGTCATGGAATGATTTAAAATACGTGAGAAAGGTGGTTTGAAATAAAACTTAGTTTCATAAAGAAACAGAACATTCCAAATTCTAGATAAGCTTGCTAACATGGAAGTCAGAAATTCTTGTTTTATTTTCTGCTACTTAAATTTGTAAAGATTTGAACTGTAGATCGTAGCTGTAATTTTACGTTATGTTTTGCATGAGGGTGAAAATTGGTGTCTTAAGTGTGAAAGAAATATACAGACGGGGTGTAACTGAGAAAAGGAAGGGAAGAAAATATTTAGATCTAACAGAAATGCAGTATTAGGAATGGTGACTATCACACTGTGTGCTTCTCATGAAGTGTGACCCTTGTGATCAGGAAACAAATGGCAATGTGGGCAGGACAGATGGCACGTGTGGGAGAAATCGGACCCCCATACAGAACTTTAGGCTGAGAACGACTTGGATGAGTCAGACTTAGATGGAAGCTTAATATTTAAGTGGACATTAAAGAAACAGAGTGAGAAGGCGCAAGCCGGCCCCACCTGGCTTAAGACGGGATTGCAGTGGGGGGGCTCCTGTGACCCCTGTAATGAACCTGCATTTTTTCTAACACACAGCGGCCATGCACCGGCTCAAGCGGTCAGTCGCCGGGTTTCTCACTCTGGAGGCGCGGGCTCATTCCCAGACCAGTCTACGTCGAATTTATCGTGGTTAAAGTGGCACTGGGACAGGGTGTTCCCGAGTACTTTCGTTTTCGCCTCTCATTATCATTCCTCCAATGCTGTAGGATAATTTTTTCATCTATCACTAATAGCGAATTATCTTAGCAACTGAGAGGAGCCTTTAACCCTTTAAAGACGAAGCGTATCTGTTTTATATAAGGACTCAGTGCGTACCGCGCTGTAAACACTCTCCACTTCGGTTATAAAAACAAGTCTCTTAATGTTTTATAAGGCAAAAGTTGCTGTTTGTTCTGAGATCCGTACAAAACACATAAACGCAATGTGGGCACCACGTAGAATTTTTTAATGTTAAACCTGGCTGTACGTAAGGTTACCGCTAGGCTTTAAAAGGTTAATTAACACATTTAAAATAATCACACGTGTAAAAGACAGGATATATCTTGAGCAGTTGCGAGACTTCAGGTTTCTCCAGTAGGACACCCTTCCATGGATTTAAACTATACAAACATTCCCATACTTCTGAAATGGGGAAAACAATGGATCAGCACTTTAGGAAAACCAGTTTAACTGTTCAGTTTTGAAATAAGTTCCCAAAGCTTGATTGATGCACACATCATCTGAAATGCCGTGTTAGTTACTGGGATTTCGGAGCGTGGAATGAGCTAGAATATAGTAGTGAATAAGGAACGGGTATGAATTTGGCTGGAGGCGATGCTGACTACATTCATATAAATACGGTATTAACCCTTTAAAGACGAAGCGTATCTGTTTTATGTAAGGACTCAGTGCGTACCGCGCTGTAAACACTCTCCACTTCGGTTATAAAACCCAATCTCTTAGTGTTTTATAAGGCAAAAGTTGCTGTTTGTTCTGAGATCCGTACAAAACACATAAACGCAATGTGGGCACCACGTAGAATTTTTGAATGTTAAACCTGCTGGTACGTAAAGTTACCGCTAGGCTTTAAAAGGTTAAAAGGATTACATTGAGACACCGAAGAAAATCACGAGATACCTCGGCTTCAATAGGCGGTAATCGGCTCGTCTGTAGGTGTGGATTAGAACAGTCGAGAAGTGTATGTCTAGAGTACAGAGGCTAGTGGAATCCGCTCGGGGTTTCCCCGTAGATGATTTACCGCCGCTTGCGTTATCAGTCGGTACTGTAAATAGGACTGTCCGTATCTTACAACAGTTTTCCGGAAGGTCTGTATGGAAATTGGACTTACATTAAATATTTTATATACTGAAGGTATAAATATCTTGTACCCGGATTTCAGAGTCCAGGAATATACAAACACACGACAAAATGAAAAATCTAAACCAAAGCCACTGTATTTGTATGGTGTAATATTTTATGGGTTTATTGTTCTTACTGAAGTTTTACTGAGACGTACAAAAGAAATATGGACATGCATGTCATCAGAAAGGATTCACGGCCTCCGTGTTCTTTGCGAACTTAAATTGGAACTGGATCTAATAAAAGCAGATTTATATCTAACAGTCTGTCATATGATTGTGTGCCACATAGGCACGTTCCATGTTAGCAAGGAACAATGCAAAATAAATTTACAACGACGTGGAATACTGAATATGGTCATACAATTTCTCCACAAATCACGAAAAGAATTCATTGCAATTTATGTGGTAAATAAAACATTATAAAATCTATCATTTCTAATGTACAGTATCTGTAATATACATCGATATGCTCCAAAATAAACTCGTTTGAATCAGACTGTATAATATTTTAAACTAACTAAAGGATTTGACTCCATAAAAAATCCTGAAGTTCGTTCATTAACAAAGTTACTAAGCTGCCAGGTTAAATCACAACTGTCAGCATTAATATCTGGATAAAGATAATACAAGTATGTCACTGTAACAGCAATAGAGAGTAAAAAAAGGAGCACAGGCTAATCTTCAGACGCGTTTTACTTCAAATTTATGCCAAACGCTAGACAATGAGCAAAAATAATATTCACGAGAAGCTAATTAACTAACTCCACGGAGCAGAGGCCTTCTTGAGAAGCTAACAGTTTCTCAGCTAATCAAGAAATTCCCCGCATTTTAAGGAACCCGGAGGTTCATTACCGCATTCGCAAGAGCCCGCCACCTGTCCCTATCCGGAGCCAGCTCAATCCAGTCCATGCCCACCCATCCCACTTCTTGAAGATCCATTTTAATATTATCCTCCAATCTACGCCTGGTTCTCCCAAGTGGTCACCTTCCCTCAGGTCTCCCAACCAAAATCCTGTATGCAACTCTCTTTTCCCCCATACGTGCTACATGCCCCGCCCATCTCATTCTTCTCGATTTGATTACCCGAAGAATACTTGGTCATGAGTACAGGTCATTAAGTTCCTCGTTATGTAGTCTTCTCCAATCCCCTGTCGCCTCGTCCCTCTTAGGCCCAAATGCCCTCCTCAGCACCCTATTCTCGAACACCCTCAACCTTTGTTCCTCCCTCAGTGTGAGAGACCAAGTTTCACACCCATACAAAACAACAGGTAAAATTATAGTTCTGTATACCGTAATCTTTGTGTTTTTGGATAGCAACCTGGAAGACAAAAGATTCTGCACCGAATGATAGCAAGCATTCCCCGACTCCAATCTGCTCTTAATTTCCTCCTGAATGGAGTTTCTATTGGTCAGGGTTGTTCCCAAATATTTGAATTCTTCCACCCTTTCAAAGGATTTATTATCTATCTTTATGTTGTGATTGTGTCCTGCATTCTCATTTTCGCGAGAAGTTATATCAAGTAAATTCAGCTGTTGACTGTGCGAGATATATGTGTACTTAAAATTACAGGCGAAGTTGGCAGGCGCAGGGAGGACTGTAGTACGCTTGATAGGAGAAGAGGTTCACACAGGCACACAGACAGAGGTAGTCAGTCCTATGGTCAATCGAATCTTCTCCCACAGAGGCACATAAATCTAAACCAGCACCTTTCTATTCTCAAACCGCTCTGGAAGTATCTGACCTCTTGCCCCTGATTGATGCAACCAACATGGAGTGTGAAGAACACTCCCAACTGACATGTATCAGACACAGCATTTACTCGAGGGAAGGATAAACGGTCCTGCTGGGAGGTGGAAGGGTATTGATGTTGCTTCGCATGTGCAAATTTACGGTAAGCTTATGTTCTGTTGCGTCGGTAGAAGAAACAGGGCTCATCCTGTCTTACAAAGCTTTGGGGATTTCAAACTTGCCACGTCTAATGCAGTAAAACCTAGTGAAGTTAAATGTCGGTTGCCGAGCTTAGGGTACTAAAATTTAAATGGAAAGGCAATTTAAAAGACAGACAGAAAGAAGAAAAAAACACACAAAAACACAGACAGAAAGAATAAAACAAATGAAGACATGCAGAAAGAAATGAAGAGGGAAAGAAAGAAAATTTAATGAGCAGGATAACCTCAAGAAAAATCGCGCTTTTATGGTTCCACGTTGGGTTGAAGAAATGTGAGAGTAAACTTAAATAAATACAAAATTTACGTTCCTTTTTTATCACTTCGTTACTTGCTACGAGAACAGATTTGGAGATTATATTTTCGGACTACCAAAAGCGACATATTAGCCTGGTGGCCAATTGACCGCTAAATCTGAGTGAAAATATACTTACAGTTACCAAATAATGCACTTAATCACTTTCACACCCTACATGTTTCGGCGTACATTATGACTGCCACGAATTGTATGGACATTCCGTGGTGATTACAGAATGCAACCCCTGATGATGGCATCATAATGCACGCCGAAACATGTAGGGTGTGAAAGTGATTAAGTGCATCAGTTAGTAACTGTAAGTATATAGTAAAAAATGCTCTGTACAAAAATATAAAACTAAGTGAAAATGGCTCTAAATGCTAAGGTTGTGTACTGACGAATGGAATATGGTTCTGATACGTGGATTGGGAAGACTGTAGACAGAAGCTCTCCGTGGTAGGGTACTACTAACATCATTCGTTTGAAAGGCCGAAGAAAAGCCAGGTCACGATATCCAACACCTGGCCCGAAGATCGAAACTAAGAACTACAAAATATAAGCAGGAGGGTTAGCCGTGAAACGCGGTCACTATTTGACGTGCAGAAGAAAATAAACGAAGCAACGATATTCGTCAAGGAGCATATTTAGAGATTCGAATCACGGACCACAAGAAGCGAAACAGATTCGCAGAATGCTACAGTACAGATATACATGGCGCGCGGGAGAAGTTACTAATTAGTGTTCATGTTACCGTCAGCACCAGCAATAAAACTGTCAGACCGAGACGAGGGCCCCAGCAAGGAATAACGCAGCACCTAGACAGAAATCTGCCTCATTATAACCTTCTGCTTGTACGTGGCTTCGATTTCCATTACCTCTCATAACTAAGTGGCAGTCTAACATTAATTAGAAGTAAAAATGCTACTGTGCATACCTTATTGATCGCCTGTTTATTCAATGCCCGTGCAAAGATATTTTTATGTTGTTAATTATTTTATTTAACAGCATTTTCAAAAGCTTATCTCCCTTACAAAAATCGTTTGGTTTGCGAGTGCGTGAGCTATTTTAGTGACACTTCATTTCCTATTTTGTCAGTAATTGCTATAATAATAATAATAATAATAATAAAAACAACAAAGTCACAAAGTCTAAACAGACTTATCCTGCACCCAAACACATATATAGAAATGCAAAAATTGGTAACTTTTGGCACATGCGCAATTGTAAGAAATTTCCTAAATTATACATAACACCACCGAGCCTAATCCTGTTGATGATACATCCTAGGATAGATGGATATTTACCAGCTAAAGCTGAGAAGTGAGAAATTCGGATAATAATAATAATAATAATAATAATAATGGGCTCGACAATTCTTACTTTTTAACAAACATTTGTAGGACGAACAAATAATCATGTTTTAAACGAAGCATGTCGAACGCATGGAATAATTAGAAATTAATATAAAACGTGACTGGAAAAAATTAAGGGCAGAAATAATTTGGGATGCGCAGACCTGGATAAGTGAAACTAAGAAACTTGGTCTTGAAGAAACAGGGTGTAAATGTGTGGACTGAAGCAAAACCCACTTCAATGTTTTGCTAGGGAACAGAACTTTGCCACACGGAAGCTAAGCCCTAAACCCTGCTGTATCTCAATTAACGTTTAACATGAAATGTCCAGTATATAATGGGAAGTGACACTTACTTCCAAATCCCTCATAGAAAATGGTTTCCATTATACTGGTGACGCGGCGAAAAGAGGAAATGGAAGTGAAAGAGGGTGGATGAAAGCTAGAACGCTTCTCCGACACGCTGAGAGTGTTAGATTAGGACTCGGGAGAGACATCTTCTTGTCTTTCTGCCTTTGTTGTTACTTGAGCAATCTTTCTTCCTTTTCCTGCCGACAAAGATGTATCTAACACTCATCCCGTAGCACTGTTTGTTCTGCTACAATTTTCAGCTGAGAATTTCTCAAAGAAATTCGCATCAAACACACAATATTGACTGTAACTTTGAAACGGCACGCCAAACGTTTGCTGCAATGATATACTGGCAAAGCAAGTTCAATATACAGTTAGCCTGTCTGACTTCCTCAGGGTATAAATTCTTACGTTACATTAGCCTTCTTCCTTTATACGCAGTTCACATAACCATAATGAAACATTCCGACAGTAAACACTTATTTTATCCCACGGAATATATTAACCATACAATTCTATTATGGGAAGAGAATATAGAGAATATTCAATGTGACGCCAAGAGGTTCATTCCCTATTGACATGAGCTAAAATAAGATTCCATCTTCCTTTTTCTTGACAACCCATCAACTGCGGGGCTCATCTTTGTTCCTACTGACAGTAATGAAGGTTATAACACGTGTAATGCGACTTATAAAAAGGTGCTAGCTGTCTGTAATCCAAACGGCCAGAGCCCATCTTAAGAAGCTGTTAGTAGTCTAGCTCGTCCAGAAATTCGCCATTTTTTATTGAACCCGAATCATTACTTTGTTCAGAGATGCAATCACTTGTACTCCACCACGCGACAGATGGCCCAGTTAACACCAATTAGGCTTTTAGCGGTGAAAATGGAGGGAGAAATTTGCAGTGAGTTGAACCATTTCGAAAACGACATGATTTTTGCGAGCAAGGATATTAAGAGCAGGTCGCTTACACAGGCCTATAACCATTGCCATCAGGATGCCTTAATAACAGCTGCTGTTATGTAAGATACACATGATGAGCTTTGGAATCCGAGAAGATTTACTGTGGAATATATCTCACTATACTTCGGATAATTTCGGCTAACTTCGGCTTACTTCAGCTACGGTATTAAGTTGACATAGTATTATACTTCATGGCATACCTTAATGAACCTAAATATATTCAAATTAACTTGTACATCATTGATGAAAATTACTGTTGACAGAAACGTTTGTATTTAACTCCCAAACGAATTCGTTAGTAGTATTTAATATGTTCCATGCCCGTGCACTGTGTTATAAGAAATAATAAAACCAACTAATGCATCAAAAATAGATAATTTTATTCTTAAAAGTCTCATACATGTTTCGACCCTGCTGGACCATCTTCAGGGAGAATAATATTGATATACTCTGGTTGCATTTACATAGTTAAGTGTGAATGTGCCCTGGGCTTCATCCTCCGTTTGAGAGGTGTCGCCTATCAATATTATTCTCCCTGAAGATGACCCAGCAGGGCCGAAACATGTAGGAGACTTTTAAGAATAAAATTATATACATTTTTTGGTGCATTAGTTTGTGTTATTATTTCGTTCGTAGTAGATTTCCTTCCGCACTTTATTACCTCTTTCTTTGTACGGTCCCTTTCAAAAGCACATAAATATTTTAACGCTATTTTTGTAATATTATTAATGTTAAATTTTCTTTGAAACAAAGAAACACAAAGTCACGACCATTCTAAAGTATAAGATTTTTGAAATGACACGCGATTAACTTCGTAATGGAAGAGCTGTTAAGTGTGGCCAATAATGCCTCCGACGGCAACTCCAATAACTGCCGGTCAGTCTTAAAATACAGATCGCTTATTGGTGGCAGACACGCTTCTTCAGCAGCCCGCTAAGGTAGCAGCGTCAAGGAACGAGGTCCGGTGAATACGGTGGCCAAATATTATATATATCGGAAAATCATTTAATTTAAATACGTATATTAAATAAATACTTAAATATTAGTTGTCATAACAATATTTAATACCTGAGATACTTATAAGCACAGGAACATCTTTAAATAGATATTGGCAACATTGCACAAGTTTATGTGCCAAGTAAAAATTAAACGCGGACAATAAACCCCTTATGAAGGACATCGGACATATGTGCTGCGCCGGGACTTCCACGACACTCGTAACAAAAAATGCGTCCAATTTCCCAGAGCCCGTGAAGAGGAAGGTGGTGTTATTCGCAAGAAACTGCACATAAGTGGAAATTATGCGAGATTTTTAGTTTTACACCAAATTTTGAATTTGTGAAAAGAAGTTATATCTTTCAGTTTTATGAGATACCCCATGATGATAGACTTTCATTTAATATGTTTTTACCGAAACTCGCTGCAAAGCTGGTGAAAAGTCTGGTTCGATTTGGGAAGGCAGCTTGTCCAAATCTCCGCCCATAGGCCAAAGTGTTATTTTTGTGGTTTCCCTCAGCTCACCTAGACAAATGCATTACACTACTTCAAATTACATCGCAACTTCTTCCTTCCACAAATATTCAAATTAATAACCCATTAATCATCCTACCCGTGAAGGCTATATAATATGACATTCTGATGGAGTATTCAAATCATTCGTTATGCAGTCAGTCTTGCGACATGTCCACAGCCTTTTCCAAAGCGAGTTCTATATGCACAGAGTTCTATCTAGTGCTTCCTCTTTTACGTGTAAGTGCCAGTTTCTTCTGTTTTCCTTATGTCAACCAGTAGCTGCTTACGTCTTCTTCCTCGTCTTCTCCCCTTCTATCTTTCATCCAATAACGTGTTTTTTGAGGCTTTAAATAAACCATAAATAAATACACTGTAGTAAGATTTAGGGTGTCACGGCACTTTCCCCTATTTTGAGGCAACGTAGTTCGCTCTACCGAAAACTTTGGTATTCAACAGCAAGAATGCAAGGTGTCACAATCCAGAAGAACATAACGTACATATGTTATAGTCAGTAACGATTCTCAGTACAAAGCAACTTCATGAAAGTAAACAGCTGCCACACACAGCGGCATTAATGCATGATAATATGGAAGCAGAAACCTGCGTACGTTTTAATTAGGAGCATGGAAAAGGAATGAGGAAATAGAAGCAAGCAGAACACCACTATGTGGCTAATTGGATTATAAACCTTGCTCAGGCCAAGAAAAGTAGCGAATAGCTGTATCTCGCACGTAATGAAATTCGCCACATCGCGATCGACCCCCTGTTTCTAATTCCAGAGAGGATAAAGCAACATGTATTTTCTGGCACACTAAACTAGGCCTCGAAATTTCAGCTTATATTTCACTTGACCTAATTTAGCCTGTACTTCAGCGACCTGTATGCTTACTTGCCAAGTGCCTGTGATTGTAATGGCTGTGAATCACTATTTAGCTAAACCGTATTGTTAGAAGAAGGAAAGATCTTGATACTGCACATTAACAGCAGTGAGACAGGCACGGAGGCACGAAGAGAGTAAACTGCGACTCCTGTGATAACATATCTTGTATATATAAAGTAAATAAATAATCAAAAACTCGATGGAGAAGAAGTCTTTATGACACACTAATAACTTCTCAGCTAATATAGAAATTCCCAACATTTTATGGAACCCGAAAGTTCATTATTCCGTTAACAACAGTCTGCCTTTTCTCTCCCTTCTGTGCCAAATTAACCCTTTAAAGACGAAGCCTATCTGTTTTATGTAAGGACTCAGTGCGTACGGCGCTGTAAACACTCTCCACTTCGGTTATAAAAACCAGTCTCTTAATGTTTTATAAGGCAAAAGTTGCTGTTTGTTCTGAGATCCGTACAAAACACATAAACGCAATGTGGGCACCACGTAGAATTTTTTATTCTTAAACCCGGTCGTATGTAAAGTTACCGCTAGGCTTTAAAATGTTAATACAGTCCACTCCTTCCCATCCTATTTCGTCAAGATATTACTTAATGTTAAACTCCCCTCTATACTTATGTCTCCCAATTTGTTTCTTTTCACAAGCTTCCCCATCAAAACCCTATAACCATTTACCTTATCCCCGTTCATGCCACATTTCCAGCGTATCTCAACCTCCTTTTTTGATAACACGGTATTTGGTGAAGAGTATAGAGCATGAAGCTTCTCATTATGCAGTTATCTCCATTACCTTCTTCCACTTAGGCACAAATTTCTTCCGCAATATCCTACGAAGATAATAAGTAAGCAATAAATGAGCCTAAAAAGTTTTATGGCCCAAATAGCACTATTTCTTTTAAATCGCATATCATTAATTCTAATTTTAACATGATTCATGCTGTTGTGTTTGCAGTCAAGAAAAACCAACATGAAATATAAATTCCAGCTGACACAACTTTAGAGTCTATTAATAATAATCCTCGTCAATGTTACATTAAATGTTTCGGTCTAAAAAGACTATCTTTGTCTGTGTATGATTGCACCTGAAAATGTCCTTTCAGATCGAAACATGTAGTGTGACACTGACGAGGATTATTATTAATAAATTCTAAGGTTGTGTTAGCTGGAACTTATACATTTAATGTGTTCCATGTCCGTGCACTGTATCAAATAAAATAATATTCACCAGCTGATGCACCAAAATACATACAATTTTTATTCGTAAAAACCTCCTACATGTTTCGACCCTGCTGGGTCATCTTCAGACACCTCTCAACGGAGGATGAAAGCAATGACACATTCTCACTTAACTGTACAAGCGCCTGCAACAGTGTAACAAGACTATTCTCCCTGAAGATGACCCGGCAGGGTCGAAACTTTGCCTCGGTATATCATTAATATAAAAGTGTTTTAAAAGAAATCAGGATAAATGAATTCCGGCTAACACAAACTTAGGGTTTTATTAATGGTAAAGCTTTGTCAATGACACACTACATGTTTCGGTCCGAGGGGACCATCTTCAGGTGTGACTGTACACAGAAGAGAGTACCGGGCTTTGGTGGAACATATCAAAATTGTTAAAACTATTTTACTGTTGAAGGCGGATACCATGCCTGATGCTTTTGCTGGATTTCCTGAATTTCTTCACGTAAATGTTGGTATGAAAAATTAAATTAGGCCACGGCCGCTTCCTTGCACATTTCTTCTAATTTCTTATTCGACATTAAATAAATCACAATTATATTTACAAATTTCAATATGAAACTGACTGCACTAGATAATCAAGGCAAAATTTATCACATAAAATTGTCTTCAAGCAATTCGCTGGGAAGCAGAATATATCTACAAACTTTATTGAAAATTTGTTAATTAGTTCGCAGATAATTAGATTGGGACAGACACGTGGATCTCATGTTAGGAAAGCCCGCTTTTTTCACTTTGGGGATAAGAAAAGGCTTTAAAATCTGAAAATGTTGATTGGAAAACCTCCGAGCTATAAACAGTCTGTCCAAGGAGTCGAAGAGTTTTGTTGTTCAAAAGACAACACTCGTTCATCTAGTCAACAAAAAATATCCATTTCACTTCATATTCAATAAATTTCTTTGACTTCATTTCGTAAAAATTCTATTAATTTTCCATTTCTGCTTGAGTGTCTCCAAAATTCACGAAACTTTTCTCCAGTTTATAATACGAAATCGAAGTTACGGCGATATTTTTCAGTTTGGCCTGCAATTATCACTGTTAAAACCAGTCAACAGTCCATACTAGGAAGCGCGGGGCAACTCGCCAAGTGTTTCACCATCAAAAGGAAAAACAGGTGTGCATTGAGGCCCCCCCTTTCTCAAGGTAAACTTAGACTACATTTCATGAAATACAGAACTTTCAGTGTTACAACTCTGATCAATTCATAGCATACTGATTTCCCAGTAGAAACATCCTGAACAGCAACTTCACTGTAAGAGTTCTGAAGTCTGAAGTCGTGCAGGTGACGTGTCCCAGAGCAAGTCTGCAGCATCACCGGTTTCCTGGTAAAGCAGCCAAACTTACAACCACCTGAACTTTACAAAGAAGTGTTCTTACCGAGCAGGTGAGGGTGGTTTTAAGGCTCCAGATATGAGCTCTGGAGGCATCAAGTTCGAGTTCTTTTGAGCTGCAGGCTCTGCTTGCTGAGATACTTGTGATTATGCTGTGCACTTCGCAAGGAATGCTGGGAAAAGACGATTGCGTCATTCCAAGTCCTTATCCGAACCGCCACTGAATGATCGCCTTCCCATTTCATACGGCTATACAGAGACAACACAACCCAGTTGCAATCGAAGGAGCACAAATCAGGAAACAACCACTGAATCTCCATTCTTAATGTTATAATCAAAAAGTATCAACACGGCTGTGGACAGGAACTGAAATTCCACCTGAAACTGAAGCCATTGCTCTTACACAGAGGCAGAGTGCAGGTCGGCCAGTTGCCGGGCAATTTAGTGGGAGCGTACGGGAAGACATGGTGTTAACGGTCGTGAGGCACATGTAATACAGGGCAGCGTCACGGAAACATTAAATAACACAGCTGGCAGTGACTGCATACGTTAGCCTGTACAAATAATTCCGGACAGAACTCATGCATAAAGTCTACTTGCATGTTGCTTATATTTCTAGTCTGGTATATCCTCCTTCATCCTGTTCTCCTTCGTATATTTGTTACAAAAATTTCACAATGTAGCTAAGTTTTGGAATTGTTTCTTTGTTTTTGTTTTGTAGTTCTTCCCTCTTCTATCTACTTGCTCAAAGTAGGTGTAGAGGGCGTTTAATTTTTTTTTTTCATTTGATCACACTCAAGCACACAACACAGTCGGTAGGACTCCTCTGGACGAGGGATCGGTCCGTCGCAGAGACCTCTACCTGACAACACAAACACTCACAAGAGATCAACATCCATGCTCCCGGTGGGATTCGATCCCACGATCCCAGCATCTTTCGGCCGCAGACCTACGCCTTAGACCGCGCGGCCACTGGGATCGGCGTTTTGTAATTGTCAACTTACAAGTATGCCATACGTAGTACCTAGGTACCTGCATGACCTACCTCCTCATCAAAATGCGTTCGCCTATCCTAATGGTTCATTAGTTATGACAATCAAAAACGAAGGCATAAAAATTTTACCGCACGTCTACCGTGCAGTTATTTTGTATATCAAAGTAATATTACCGTCATAAACATTGCACATTTTCCCAACATCTATAACCTAGCCATCATTTCAGGATCCTACACCCAGTCATGCTAATGCCTCTCCAATGTCAAAAATTCACGCGTCCGCCATGTTGTTATCATGGGTTATGGGGAACCATAAATTACGGCCATAATGGAATTATATATATATGTCGTAAAAATGGGTCGATTGACACACACACACACACACACACACACACACACACACACAAATACGGAGCAGGATGATCATATTAGCCTGCTGTATCCATTTTAAGTGAGAACGGATTTTAATAAGAGGCAGGAAGAGCAGAGAGCTACATCAGCAGGCATGATTCCTTATCCAAACAGTAATCACACAGGGAACTTCAAACGCTGGATATGCAAATCCTGTTCAAAATCAAATAACGGCGTGATTTTCTGTCATTTGAATAAATTTAATTATTTAAATATCCTCACAGAACAGTCAAGTCGCTCGATAAAGCCAGTCCTTCCTAGGAACTTGATATATATTCCACTGGTGAGGAAATTTCTTGCTAAGAAACGCTTTGAATCATTACCATGATAACAAATACCGTTGGAAAACTTCCCGGAAAAAATCATGCAATCCTCATGTTTATGCTGTGCATGTATTGCTGAAACGTGCGTTTCAGTATTAGCTTCCCTCAGTTCCCCGAAGTGTTATGAATGCATTATCATCCCCAGTACAGATTATGACACAGCAAAAAAAGAAAAACCGTGGAATGTGGAATATTTTAACCATTTGGGCAGCACGGTAACAGAAGAAGCAAGATGTACACGTGAAATTAAATCCATCAAATTGACCTTAAACTTATGAAACAGAGTAGTAAAATGTTACACTTGGAGCATACTTTGTATGGTGCTGAAAGGTGGACACTTTGGAGAGTAGATCAGAAGTACGTGGAACGTTTTGTAAGTGGTGCTGGAGAAGAATGGAGATCATTCGGACCGATCATGTGAGAAATGAATAAGTATTATAAAGAGTCAAGGGAAACAGGAATGTCCTACAAACTGCAACAAGAACAAAGGCTCGTTCGACTGGTCACACATTTCATAGGAACTGCCTTCTAAAACACGCTGTTCAGGAACGAGAGAGGGAAAGATAGAAGTGATGTGAAGACGAGGAAGAAGATGCAAGCAGCTACTCGATGACCTTAAGGAAAAAGAGAGGATACTAGAAATTGAAAGGGGAAGCATTAGATCGAAATCTATGGAGAAATCGCTTTGGAAGAGGCTACAGACTTGTCGTAAGCCAGATGACGTGATGAATGTACGTGATATGAAAGAAAAGGAGTGGGATTTACGGACTATATTGCAGCTCTGGATAGGGTCAAGCGCTATCAGACACAGTAATGAATTTTCTGTTTCCACAAAAGGCAAAGAATGTCTTTTTTTCTCCAGAATATTCCAGTATTCATACGTAGGCCTACTAGCGTCGTGAAAAACCAGAGTTGCAGCGACTTCCACACCCAGCGAGACACATGCTTTTCGTGCGTCGGCGGCGAGGGTTCTCGGACTCAAAAAATCGCCAGCTTCCTTTGTTAGCTTAAAAGCTTTTGGTCCAGTGAGGATATCGGTGACGTGGAGACGTGTGACCAGAGTCAATGACTGAAAGGTTCCAGCAACTACAAAAGAGACACACGGAGAGATGGCGTGGAAGTATGAAGTACGGGCAGAATATCGAAAAACCATCAATAATGTTTGAGGAAAAATGCATTCTGCAATATTGTGAAAGTTACCTCTATTCCTTTATACAGAGAGTGAGAAGTCATTGTATTAACATATACTTTTAGTTCCGTTCACTTATTTCAGAGACTAACTTTTGGGTTTTGTGTCGCATCCTGATACTTTATACTGGACAGATGGCGTGGCAGGCGATTAACATTCAGAATTCACCAGAACAGATCGTTCAGGCTACCGCTATTTACAGAAAGTAAGCAAATAATAAATGTTGTATATATTTCAGTATAATGACAGCTGGCGAACTGAAGATAGGATTAGAACCAATTGTCGGAAAGTTATGTAAGCCTATATTAAATGTACCTCAGACAATGGATTAGAAATGCGTGCTACGTGGGAAATAATATTACCGTAGACAATGAAGTTTAATGTACTTCTGTTTCTTACGTTCGCAAGCGACATATATGTAGTTCCTCTCAGTTTCTGACAGGTGACCCAACCGTCAAATGGCCTTGACGCATCCTTCGGTAATAAACGTACTACACATTTTCACATTTCCTACACCGACCGACCGACCGAAAGACCAACCAGCCAACCAACCAACCAACCACCAAACCAATGAACCATTTAAGCAACCAATCAAGCAATAATTCAACCACTCAACCAACCAATCAAGCAATCGTTCAATAAATCGACCGCCCAATCAACAAATCAACGGACCGACCAACCAACATAGGCAACCAAATCTATAGAGCAGAGCCCAAAGTTAACAATTCCTCGGCTACTCAAGAAATTCCGAAATGAATAGCAGTAGAAGATCCAGTACCGTCCTTACAACAGCTCGGAACTTGTCCCTCTCCTAAACGAAATCATTCAGTCCACGCTCTTCCATTCTATTTCTTCACATAATTTAACATCTACGAACATATCTTCCAGGTACACTCCTTCCTGTATGATTCCACATCAAAACCCTGGTATACATCTCTCTTCCCCCCACACGTACTACAAGCAGTGCCAATCTCATCCTCCTTGATTTGGTCACTCTAATAATATTCGTACTTTTAGCGGAGTACAAGACATGAAACTCCTAATTTCCCAATTTATCTCGTCTCTTGATACCTCCCACCTGTTCGGCTCAAATATCTTCCCCAATAACATACTGACCAGCACCCTCAGCCTGTGTTCTGCCGTCAATGCAGGAGACCAAGTATGCCACACATATGGAACGCCTGCTTTAATATTTATAAAATGTAGACTGCGTACCTTTTAGGACACAGGATGCTGGCTTTGTGGAAGACGTTGAGGTAAAACAAAAAAAGTCTTCTGGTTTTAGGCGTTGTTTACAAAGTGAAAAAAGTACGGTTACGTAGACATTCGTCCCTCCGTCCGTCCGTCTGTATGTGACCTGTTATCAGAAACTAAACCTTCTGTGGGATTTTCATGAAACTTGGCATACGAGTTCTTTAAAAAAAAAGGTGTCTTTCAAGCGTGCGATTCCTAGAAATCAGCACCGTGACAGTTATACGTTACTTAAAGGCGTAAAAGAATTTATACCTGTAATTTCCACATCTACTGACCAATTTGGATGAAATGTGCTATAGAAAATGTCCACAGAATGCTGTTTAGAAATTAGGAGTTTCGTGAACATCGGTTTAGCGAAAGGCATACCTTACTCAGGCGCATAAAATGAAATGTTGTCCGTATTTATTACAATCTTCCTTCAGTGCGTTTTGCGGAGCGGCATACAGCGAACGCAAGCCGCTATTCGTATTCGCCGTGAGACGGTGTCCACGAACTTCACTTAAATGCATTGCAGTCATTATTATTGATTTTATTCACGATTATTAAAGACGGCGGTGGAACTGTTTTCCTTCAGCTCGCAGACACGTGTCACGCCTAAAAAAATATGTTTTTCATTGTATGTCGGAGCGTTGTTAGTTAAGCGAGCCGACGGGAAGAAAGAAGCTCTCGTTATCAAATAACATCCCTACAGAGAATTATAATCTACTGTCTGCACTTATCAAAAAAACTTTCAATTTAAAGACAGGAATGTGCCAAAAGAAAACCCCGTTTGAAAGGGTACTTAGGAGCCGTCAGATATATAGGACTGTCGTCTTTAAAAAAAAACGTGTATTCTCATCCCTGACCACGCAATGAGGATCTTGTAGTGACTGTACCAGAGAACATAGATATGCGGGGCGAGGCTTCAACTCTATCTCCCTCGGGAGATAACACTGTGGGATATGGTGTTGTCCCCAGGCAAGGATGACACATTCCTCCCCATGGGTGCCCCTCATCTCTCTAAATTCCACCACATTACAGACATGAGTGTGTATGTAACAGTATGGCTTATTCACAGCACATAACCACAGTGCCACCAATCTAGAGAATACAAATATGATCTGTGGATGAAATATAACGACGTTGTATCAAGACGATAGATTTGTAGCCGAACACGTTATGAATTTACTGATGTCACAATCGACAGTTGAACATTTGTGTTTTGTGGTGTGAAAATCCTGACCACGTGGTTGGCTATTCAGACGACTTCGTGGTTTTGCTCAAGGCACCCTGTGAATATTATGTTAACGCTTCTAAGAGAGCCTGGACAACCTCGTTTCTAGTATATACTGAGTCGCCAAACAATTTCACGCTCTGTGTAAATGCAGAGTACCGTTGCGAAGTGGTACTCTTCATAGCGTCGACTACTGTTCTACTGTGCCGCTGTTACAAATGAATATGTACGTAGCAAAAAGACAAAGCATAAGGAAGAGGTGTACTTGCGGTATACTAACAGATATTTCATCACGCTAAACTTCTACCACCAGACCAATTAGCCCACACAAATTGCTACAGTTCCCTCATACTTAACACCAAATTACAGTAATTTTTTCTTCTCTGTATTAATAACGTTCTAAGACCACATCTTGCTGTCTCCCCATTATAGCTCACGGAACAGCGTACTTTAGCTGCAGCCCACTTAGTTCTTCAGTAATTTTCCCTTTAAATATAGTTCGCCATTTTTGTTAGTAACTGTTACTTGGCTCCCCGTATCATGAACTGTGCCTGGCGTGATGCGTCGGAAAATGACAAAGGGGCAGCAGTTGGGGGAACAAATGCAATTCGTCACGAAGAATAATTACCATACTTAAACTGCAAGGAGACGAAGAGAGAGGACACAGAGGGATGAGTGATCTACCACTGATGATGGAAAGTTTGATGCAGTAAAGACTAAAGACTGCCTGAATTAATTTTGGGGGACGTGTTCCACACGTAAAAATTATTCGCTTAAAAACGTCTTCTATTTTGACTTAAATTTCGTCAGCCACTATACAGTACCATTTAGATGGTATACTGCATCGGAATGGGTCCTCTCACGGTACTTTGAACAGCCAAACAGTTAGGCACCTACGTAATCAACAAACAATTTTTATGCAAGATGACTTTTCGTCGCCCTGGTCATTAAAGTCTACAATTATATTTTTAAACAGAGTCACCTTAATTTGGTTCACACATACATCTGTAGGGGAATATAAAAAAAAGTATACACAAAAATATTCCGGAAATAGGTTATTAGAAACCAAATCATGCACATTTATTAATATTAACGTGTTTAGGTAAGAAGGTACGTGCGTATAACACAATTAATTTTGATGATTAGCCCTACGTGGTTCCAGTATCGATTTTTAACAAATTCCTTTCACAAAGATATTAGATATTTGCTGAGGGTACTTACAGAACCCTATAAATAACCCCTGACAGTGAAGGAACAAGGCACTCAACTGGAAGGTCTGTGACAGACAGGGCACAGGCAAATTTGATGTGTTCCATGTCTGTGCACTGTATCATAGAGGGCAGGGCCGCGGACAGTACAAGACACCTCTCAACGGAGGATGGAAACAATGGCACATTCTCACTTAACTTTACAAGTGCATCCAACAGTGTAACAAGACTATTCTCCCTGAAGATGACCCAGCAGGGTCGAAACATGTACGAGGTTTTTACGAATAACGATTTATGTATTGTGGCGCGTTAGTTGGTGATTATTATTATTATTTTGCAGGGCACAGACAGTTTACAGAGTAAAGTAATGCTGTGCTCTGTTACTAAGAACCCATAAGTACAGCCTGATAGTAGCGCGTTCTTAGTAGTGTACGAATGTTAATCATATCGTCGAAACTCATTAATTTTATATTAGGTCTACTTTATAATGCAGGCCCGTAATCTACTGTGGATCATCCATATTAATATTTTAAAGCCTAGCGGTTACTTTACGTACCAACAGGTTTAACATTCATAAATTCTACACGGTGTTCACATCGTGTTTATATGCTTTGTATAAATCTCAGAACAAACAGCGATTATTTCTGTATACAGCATTAACTGACTGGTTTTTGTAACAGAGATGGACAGTGTTTATTGCGCGGTACGAACTGAATCCTTATGTGAAATAGACACAGCTCCTCTTTAAAGGGTTAATAAAGAGTTATAAAAAAGGATATTTATGCGTAAACTTATTAAATGTTAATAATAATTTGTAAACATGAAATAGACATGGATGAAAGAAAACGGACATAAAAGGAGTCACTGAATACTTAAATCATTTTTAGAAGAAAATGGGCATAATTTTACAGAACGCAAAGAAAAGTATTACAGTTTATTAGAATACAAGTTTCCAGTCAAGAGGACGCTTACACATAAATAATTTTGGAGGGGGGGGGGAGAGGGTTGATTTTATTTTTGTCAGAAAAGCAGCTAAACAAACAAGACAGCGAATGACTGAGACTGAACCGGAATCTGAGTAAAAGTTGTGAGTTTAAAACCGCGTAGCTGAGAACGCACAGAAACTACTGATTAAAAAATGTATAATTAAAGCTACGCAATAATTAATTAAATCCATCCAGCGAACTCCGGTTTGTGAAGTTAAGAGCTGCTGAGATAGTCAAGAAATTCCCAGAATTTTACAAAACCCGAAGGTTCATTACCACATCACTACTGGAACCTCTCTTCAGTCACATGAATTCAGTCCAATCCTTCAATCTAATTCTTTAAGACCCTTTTAATATTTCCTCCCATCTACACCAAGTTCTACTCAGTGGTTTCCTTTCTTCAGGATCCCCCACTTAACCCTACACGCAGTTCTCTACTTTTCCATGCTTACTACACATTCTGTACGCCTCATTCTCCTACACTGTTTAATTACCTCTGCAATAAAATACGTTTCCCGTGTAACTGGACACACGAGCTTACGCTACAAAAGAATTCACTAGAGATATACTGTAATGCGTAGAGGGAGACCTGTATTTCAAGTCTTCCTCCCCGACTCCCCCTCTTCCTCCCTACCACTTCCTCGTCCCTACTACCCCTCCTCCTCCTCCTCCCCACCTTCTCCTCCTCCCCGCTACCTTCTCCTCCTCCTCCTCCTCCCCCCTACCAACTCCTCATCATCATTAAGGGTTTGTGGTTTCCAACCACCCAAAAATAGGCTGATTCCACTAAGATATTTCGGGTGAGACAAGGCCCTTTTACTTCGACGTACATACCAGTAATTTATTCGTCTCAGTCAGGTTGGCCCAACATCTTCAACATTGTGGGCCACTAGACATTAAGATGTAAACATTGTGGGCCGCTGGATATTAAGATATAAACAACGTGGGCCACTAGACATTAAGATGTAAATATTGTGGGCCACTATATATTATGATATAAACATCGTGGGCCACTAGATATTAAGATGTAAACATCGTGGGCCGCTAGATAATAAGATGTAAACATCGTGGGCCAGTAGATATTAAGATGTAAACATAGTGGGCCACTAGATATTAAGATGTAAACGTAGTGGGACACTAAATATTAAGATGTAAATATCGTGGGCCACTAGATATTAAGATATAAACATCGTGGGCCACTAGATGTTAAGATGTAAACATCGTGGGCCGCTAGATATTAAGAAGTAAAGTTGGCTGGACACACGACATATCTTTACTTTGGAAGACTACGATCAAATATATGAGGATATTAAAACTTAGTAGGCACACGTCTTACGTAATGAAGTCTCAAAGTCTGGGCATTAATAATCTTTCAGGCAAATGGGCTCTGACACAGCAGATACTTGTGTCGATAACGCAAGTTAAAAAGGCTGCCAGCACGTTCGAACTGCTATATTTAAAGAATCTCCCACTCCTGGAGGATCAAATTTTACAGCCGATTTTATTTATGGTCGCCAACACCGTTAATAGCTGGAGAATTAAAACCCCGGACTACAAAGACTTATTAATGGGCCATAATAATATTATTGTTACACTTCTATATAGGCCCGAGACAATATAATTCCAAAGCCTGCCACGCATGTCATGAGCTCTCATTCCAACTGCACAGTTAACTTTGAGTGTTGGTGGGCAAAAAAGTCGAAAGGCAGGGCTGCCTTTGGACAGCCCTGGTTTAGCCTATTGGTAAGGCACCGTTGTTTTCACATGGAGTGCATATTACTTTAAATTATGTTATTACATTTATTACATTCAAGTACTTTTAAACGCTGTATTGCTAGTCCATGAACATAACGTATATCGTTACTGTTCACAAGTGTACGATGCTGTTCATAGATACATGCGTGCGCACACACATGTATCGAACTGCCATTTCCAAACGTCTGATTATTTTTCCAAAAGGCAGAGGTGTTTCTTTGTCAATGGTTTGAATGCTATAGGTATCTTCCAGCGCCATTCTCTGTGCGATATGGCCAGGTTTCAGCTTCTTTTCCATTACGTTAATTTAGCGGTGAATTTTTTTCCTTTTCAGAATTTAGCAGAGGCTCATGCGTCTGTTGAAAGGCCTGGGAGATAAAGAACACACTTTACAATGGGAAATATTGCAATGCAGGTTCAGTGTTTCGTCGCTCAGGTGGCAGTTGGTACGGTCTTTTAGACACTGGAAATGACTTTTTAAAACCTTGCAGCTGGCTAGAGGGTGTCCATTCGTGTCCAGTCGTGTGTGTGTCCTTCGAAGTATGTGGTTACTGCAAGGCTTGTTTCTGTAGACAACACGACATCTAACTTACATACAGACATACCGTTGTGTTGATCAGTTTAACTGTAAATCTAAAATCCGAATAACACAACAGAAGAAGAAAATCACATACAGTCGAATCCGGTTACAACGACATCGGTTTATACGACACCTCGCCTATACAGCCAGATTTTCTGTGGTACGAATTAATTCGTCGCTGTTAACCACAATATTACATTCGTCGGTTATAAAGACACTCGTTTATAACGACAAAAAATATTCAGTCCCTTTCATGACGTTATAAACGAGTTCGACTGTATTCCCCATATTTATACTACATGTTTCGGTCATTTCAGCTAGCCATCATCAGGTAGACAAACAAAACACAAAAGGAAGGTATCTTACTAAAGGCAACATTCCTTTATGCTTCGTGTGTCAACGTTATAATGGCCAAATGGGTTCGCCAAAACATGTAGTAGAACTGCAATGAAAGTAAAAAAATTATTTTATTGTTATTATCGAAGGTTGAGTCGGAACAACATAAATATGTGAAGGAAGTTAACCGTTTGCAGGGAATGCGGTATTCCCAATTATTATGACGTCAAATTTACATCAGTCCCTGCAACAGACTGCCCTGCGAACTTATACTCGGACCGGAATACTAAACAAGAACACCAGCGCCACGAACCCTGTGGTGAATTTTTTTTCTGTAACTTTGTGAAAGCGTGGAAGTCATACTGAATGAAGAAAGGGATACTGACAGTGGTACATACATTGGTTTCGGACGTGATACGAATGACACTTTGAAGACAAAGTCGCATGCTTCTTGTATTACATTTCTATTTCTGAGGCATAAGTTAGTAGGAGAAATTCCTTTGAAGTCCTTTATGCTTAGCAACATGTAAAGATTGATCTTTCAGATACTGCCAGCATATCTGGTAATACAAAAACAAATAAAAATTTAATTCAGTAAATTCAGATAAAATTAAAATCACATTGGATAATTCTGTCTTTACATGTGTTATATAAAGTCTGCATGACTATTTTCAACATAGCGTTTTGTATAGATGTACCACATGGCATCTCACTTTCAAGGAAGGAAACTGCGTAACGACATTTTAAAAAGAGTGTGTTGACTGTAATACACACACACACACACACACACACATATATATATATATATATATATATATATATATATCATGGAGAAGGTACCTGTAGGCTGAAGAGAGGTCCGTAATTTGGAGATTCATATTTCCTGATCAAAACAGGCTGAAGAAATTCCACACATGGCATATGAGAAATGTTTATAAAGTTTGGTAGGAAAATCTGAAGAAACGAGGCCATTTATGATACTCAGTTGCATAGGCGTAACTTGGCTAATAATAATGGGGGGTTGGGGAAAAAATCGACCATAGTTATTAGGAACTTCAATTCACGAAGGAGGCAAGATAAGAAGACGGAAAATTCACTTGAATCAGTCCTTAGTACATATGCACCCACTTCCCCGACTCTCGCCCCAAATTAACACACTTTCAGCTGACTAAAATATTTTTAGGCAGAAAAATATTGGGGGGGAGGCATTTGCCCCCCTTGCTTCCCCTAAGTGACGCGTACGCTTAGTTGTAGATAAAGGAAGAGTATTGGAACGAACCTCAAAGAAATAGTCAATAATGTGCGGACGGCAGTAACCTGACTGAGAACAGAAACCAGTGCCCGAAGTTTGTGAACACGGTAATGACCCTACGAGTTCTCTCAAAATTTCTTGACTAGCTAAAAACTACCACTGGCTTCAGGAAAAGGACTGCGTTGTCTGGAGTTACTGTCACTGAACAGGACCAAGGGCCACAGTTTAGTAGTTACTCAGGCCGTTTCGAATTTCTGAGTTCCAGTGTTCGATTTTCCTACCAGAGATAAATTAACCTGATATTGCACGCTTTTTATACAGACTGGAATAAGGCCTGACGCATTTTCAAATTTGTTATGCACAATCGTCAACTTATGTCACGCTGTATAAAGTATAAATTTGAGAATGTGATGTAAAATCACTGTCACATGCCGCCTTGAAACTGTCACCTTAAGGGAAGAACAGAGGCGAGAGTGTTGGACAATAGCGTACTTAGGAGGGCGTTTGGACCTAAGAGGGCGGATGTAAGAGATTTAAAAAATAACTGCATAAAGAGGAGCTTCATGATTTGTACTGAATTTCATTCATGTAATTAAATCGGGGAGGGTACGACGGAAGGGGCATGGGGCACGTATGGGGTAGAAGACCAGTGCGTGAAGTTCTTGTACGGAAATCTGAAGAACAGAAACCACTTGGAAAACTCAGGCTTTAACGATCGGATAATATTAAAGTAGACATTAAAGAAAGAGGCTGAGGAGGACATTTGGGCCTAAGAGGGACGAGGCGACAGGGGAGTGGAGAAGACTACATAACGAGGAACTTAATGATCTGTACTCATCACCAAATATTATTTGGGTAATCAAATCGAGAAGAATGGGATGGGCGGGGCACGTAGCACGTATAGAGGAAAAGAAAGGTGCACACAGGATTTTGGTGGGGAGACCTGAGGAAAGGCGACCACTTGGGAGACCCAGGCGTAGATGGGATAATATTGAAATGGATCTTCAAGAAGTTGGATGGGACGTATGGACTGGTTTGATCTGGCTCAGGATAGGGATAAATGGCGGGATCTTGTAAATAATGCTGGTAATAAAATACTGGGTTTCATGAAATGCAGGAAATTTCTGGACTTGCTACAGAACTAATAAGTTATCAAGAATTCCGACCCACGGTGTTAGTTACTTGATTATACGCCACTTTAAGTGTGTAGGTTTTATAACACAACGCCTGGCTCTTTACCCGTTTTGATAAGTATTCTGAAACTTTTAATTTTAGGCCGCTGAGGGGTTCAGCTTAGTGCGACTGCTCTTAATGGCAGATACATAATTAAAAATCGGGCTACAGTATCACACTACTTAGACTTTCTAAAATACATAAAAGCTGTTTTATAAAATACAAGTACAAAAAATGTAGAAAATATTCGAACAAATAAGCGTAAGCCTATTTTAAAATACTTTTTCATATTCAAGTTAACAAACTGCATGTCTGTCTCTTTGCCTGTCCACTGATTTAATAACTTACAAAAATTCACTGGCTTATGCAAACATCTGATTCCGTTCTAGGCGTGTCTTAATGCATGACCATTTCCATGTTAAAAATTAAACACGTGTCGAATTTCTTGTCAGAAGTCCATTGCAGATAATATGCAGTAACAAGCTGCGTTTTACGCTTCCAAAGCACTGAGTAAGAAGAACGGCGATATCAACCACCGCACGCAACGGAAAGGCACAGCAAACAGGCTACGTTTGGCTGCACGAGGGGTAACATGTGTACATACCACACGTGAATTCCACCAAATGGTTTCCATGATTCATGGCCAGCAGCCAGCAGCCAGCAGATGGTGTGATATGAAGCTACGAACAGACACGACAGGCAATCCTTATAACGCAAAACTGTCCTCAGATACGTTCGCATTTAGTGAGATGATCGTAGATGGAAATGAACGTGTAGCTCAGGGACGCATGTCTGAGCAACATAAAAGAAACGAACGCAACGAATTAGAAAATACAAAAGAAAAACAAAAGAGACTGAAGAAATGAAGATGGAAAGAAGGAAGGGAGGAGGAAAGAAGAACAAATGTGCGCATGAAAGCAGGCGTAACCACATAAAGACGTCTGTGTAATGTAAAATCCATGCAACCACGGCATAGCGCGCCTTCGGTTTATGGAAGGAGGCGGTGTCCTCCAGATATGTTGGTAGCGACTGCTGTCAAAAGATGGTCATCCATGTTACAACAACAACAACAACAACAACAACAACAACAACAACAACAACAACAACAACAACAACAACAACAACCAATACGACGACGACGACGACGACGACAACGACAACAAGAAGACAACGTCGTCGTCGTCGTCGTCGTCATCATCATCATCATCATCATCATCATTCTTTTTCTTCCTTCTTCTGTTGTGCTTCGGCCCGTTTTCGGTCCATGGTCTCCCCAGTCTTCCTCAAACTTCCTTGTTGCCGCCTTCCATGTTAGCCTAACAGTCAGCGAATATTCCACACGGACTCTGACATGGACGGATTATTTTGAAAAGACGACAGCAACGGAACGTGGCGACGAGTATGGAAACTGCTTTCCAAGAAGGCTTTTCCTCGTGCAGTCAGCAAACTGCCGTATAGTGAAATTTCGCAAAGCTTTGTGTCAAACAAACGTACGTGTATGCCTATGCCTTACTTATTTTTAAGTCCGGAGCTGAACAACGGATCTGAAATTCTGAGGGACATACCTGAGCGGCCACCATGCCTTCACGAAGTCTCAACAAGTCGGTGTGGGACCACGAGCTGCGTGACCATGGCGACATCTCTCGCAGATCTTCTGCGAACCGGAAGTTAACAAGCTGATTCTTCAGGAATTTCCGTATGTTCCAGGGTAGATCGTTGTGTCTGAAAGGAGAGGAGAAAGGTGGTTCGTTAACTTTTAAAGCCTAGCGGTAACTTTACGTACCACCAAGTTTAACATTAAAAAATTCTACGTGGTGCCCACATTGCGTTTATGTGTTTTGTACGGATCTCAGAACAAACAGCAACTTTTGCCTTATAAAACATTAAGAGACTGCTTTTTATAACTGAAGTGGAGAGTGTTTACAGCGCGGTACGCACTGAGTCCTTATATAAAACAGATACGCTTTGTCTTTAATGAGTCCATATTGCTGTGCCTGCCGCTGGGAGTCGTGTCTCAATTCCCCTACGCTGTAACACGCCTTGCGATAAAATAAACACGCTGTATCCGTCGAGAGCACAGAACACACGTCTACACCTACACGAAGAGTGTGCATAGTTCCTCTGGGGATTTTGCCGTTAAGGACAGGAAAATTAATATGGTGAAATATTTTAGTCGTTTCTAATTTAAAAACACTAATTTTGAAGCAAATATTTTTGTTTTACAGTTATGTGGCAGCCACTCTTGTTAGTCACACACAGACCAGAAGATGTCATAAAAAGTTGTAAGGTGTATCTATTCTTGGATATTGATGTGGATTCATTTCAATGAATCCACATCGATACATTTGGACTGGGGTTCATGCTACAGCTCTGGAATAACAAAGGCAGTGCAATCTGTAAACAGTACTTGTAACAGCTGTGGCAGAACCTGTACCCACACATACTGTTCCTGTCTATGACCGTAACAATTTTAACAATTTTAATTGGGTTTAAGGGACTTAAGCAATGTTCATTTCTTCCTTAGCAGGTTTCAAGGACCAATTACAGGAATGAATAGCCTAATGCCTTGCAGCCATACCGTGACATAAAGACTATGAATACCTATCGAATGTGTAGCTCGTATTGAAGCAGTTCAACTTTCAAAGTCCTGCGGTAACTTTACATAGGACCAGGTTTAATATTAAAAAATTCTACGTGGTGCCCACATTGCGTTTACATATTTTGTACGGATCTCAGAACAAACAGCAACTTTTGGCTTATAAAATGTTAAGAGATTGGTTTTATAACTGAAGTGGAGAGCGTTTACAGCGCGGTACGCACCGAGTCCTTAAATAAAGCAGATAAGCTTCATCTTTAAAGGGTTAATAATGCTTCATATACGAGTAGAGTAGAATATTTGGTCTTAAGAATGATGCAGTAACAAGAGGAGGAATATCTGGATTAATTTCTGGGCTCCTAAACGTTTAAAGCTTTATTGTGCCACCAGGTTTAACATTACGAAATTCTAAGTGTTCTCTGTAGAGTACACTCATATGGGTTGTACGGCTCGCACACCTAACACATGGGTCTTTACAACGAAGACGGAGGGTGTTTACTGCGCGGTACGAACCGAGTCTTTTAATTTTCGATATTATCCGTCTTTAAAATTTCAAGTAACGTGTTTGTTTTTTAAATTACGTAACTGCATTGCTGAGGTGAAACTTACAACATATGAAGTTCTTCTTTACATTAGTTCGTCGATTACGTTAGATTCCTTAAAGTCTTAAGTAATATGAAACATGATAAAAATGTATACACTTAGGCTAGTCTTCGAAATTGCTCGCACATGCTACACAGCGGTGTATACTGAACTGACAGACTGGCACCTTTCTCGCTTGTTGGACTTTCACTTCCCTTCCCCCCTTACGTCAGCACATTTCACCGCATGGCAATGAAGCTGACGACCAATTTTTCCTCTGAGAAGTGAATCCCAGAACCAGAGCATGATGAAATGGAAATATAGCGAAATGCTCGGCTGTCGACAATATTGAACAAGGAGGAACCAGCCTCTTCCACTGGCTTTAACTTGATATTGGAAATCAATTCGTTACCTTCCATCACCGTCATCGCGACAGCTAAGGCGATATCTGACCAGTATATTACTTTTGAATATTACTAAGAGTTATATGCCCTCTACGTGAATCTTCGGGTATTTCTGATCGAAATATTATTATTTGCTCTATTTTACAGCTATTTTATACTGCTCGCAATGTCTCTACATCGATGTGTGTGTCAATGAATGACAGGAATTTTTCTTGAGGTTTAAAAAACTATCCACTGAAATATGCATTTGAATCATTAGCTGTAACAACACGAAGACAGAATGGACACAGACAGGATACCCAGACAGGCACTGAAATATAGACAAAAGGGGAAGAGAAGCATAGGACGTCCGGAGGAAAAGACGGAAGAACCGGCTACACCTTGAGGTACAAAGAACAGGCACTATGCCTAACACTTCACAGCTCATGATGATGATGATGATGATGATGATGATGATGATGATGATGATGATGATGATGATGATTCACTTGCTGTACAATGTATAAGTCCCGTTAACCTCGCATTCAGCTCTACACTGATATGGCGCAGTCAGAAATAAATAAAAAACAGGTTTAGAAATCAATACAGAAATATAAAACAAGAAAGGAAGCAAAGTAAGGAAGCCGCAGGGTAGCTGGGTGGAGAGGGGACAGATAAATAGATCACAGGTAAATAAACAGGTAGACAGACAAGTGCGAGGCTACATAGAGACAGGGGGACAGCTGGAAAGAAAGAAGAAAAACAAAGCAAGAAGAAAGAAAAACAGATAAAACGGAATGAAGGTAACAGTAGTGAGAACATGCAGGCAAAGCCTAACATACCAGCAGTTTCTGTTTGGACTCACATTCGTTAAATGGCGCTTTTCCTCCAGGCCCCGTCTTTACCATAATCACATCTCGTCTTTCAAAAGATCGTGTGCACCCTCCCCGCAACACAGACCAGTTTTTTCGCATAGTTTCTCTTTCCCCTTATCCTATCAACGACGCTATATTATGTTCTCCCCCTGCGTGATGTCACTGCTTATGTGTATGGGGTTAATCACTATAATAATCTGAAGTGACAGCTACAATATTTCGAAGCGAATGCAAATTACAATGTTTCGACAATTTTTCGAAAAAAAAAACTCCAATACGAAATATCGTGATAGATCAGTTCAGCGGTATGAAGAGTTTGAGATGGATGGAACAGCCTTAACAGGCACTGCAAGGGGATGCAAACATACCTGAAAAGGAACGAAGGATAAAGAGGGAAAGCAAGCAGTATGATAACTATGCTACACAAATCATTTAATGCTAAAAATGCAACAATTGATAAAGAATTTGATTATAATACGGAAAATTCGCACCTTAGGTTAATAAATATAATCACAAGCAGGTAAAGCAGGTAAAGCAGGTAAAAAGCAATCCCATTACAGGCCTGGACAGGCCCTGAAATTTCCAGGAGTTTGAGGCTCCGAGATTTCTAGACAATCGGCATATGAAGGTGGTAAGGTTGTCAGCCCTACGCACCGGCCGCCTTTACTCTTCCAGGAAATATTCCTGGTACTGATTTCTGTTACAGGCTGAACCGACCCCAGGGCCATAGTGCGGCCGGAAGGGTTATGTCAATGAAAAATTCCAGTAACACCACCGGAAACCGAACCCGCGGCCTTTTGGATTGTAGTGGAGCCCCCACTCACATACAGACATTCTGCAATATATTGACGGAGGTTCTGAGAGGCTGAACATTGGAAAAATAAAAAACCAAACAGTGCCATGAAGTTACAATGGCATCTTAAAAAGGACAGAGCACATTCACAGTATCAACCCTTTAAAGACGAAGCGTATCTGTTTTATATAGGGACTCAGTGCGTACCGCGCTGTAAACACTCTCCACTTCGGTTATAAAAACCAGTCTCTTAATATTTTATAAGGCAAAAGTTGCTGTTTGTTCTGAGATCCGTACAAAACACATAAACGCAATGTGGGCACCACGTAGAATTTTTTGTTGTTAAACCTGGTGGTATGTAAAGTTACCGCTAGGCTTTAGAAGGTTAAGCTGCACCTATATAATGTGACAGCCACTTAGATTTGAAATAAAAGTGAAGAATAATGCCTGGCTAAATAAAGGATTTTATGGCAACTTGTGTGTGGAGTGCGTACTTCAGAGCACAGAGGGTATGGAATACACAACTATGTAACACGCACTTTACAACATCTCTACTGCAATAAACGGAGAAGAACACAACGTAACACGGCTTCTTCACTTGAAGTTTTAGAATAGAAACACTTGGCAGCCCGGAGTTTTGTGTTGCAGTGTCTCACCACTGTCTCATTGTCCACCACAAGAGACGTTAAGACGTTGGAAGCAGTGCACTGGGAAGTACTAAGTGGGAATTGCGTTTTATTTCTGCTTGTAGAATGGAAAAGCCGATTAAAATAAGAACACTCAACACAATAATAAAATAGACTTGAATAAAACGAGGCAAAGTAGCTCGACTTATAAACTGCAGGAAGACTGGGATGAGCACTTTAAGGTACTGCAAGCTTTCAATAAGTCAAAGCATGGCTGGTTCAATTGCTGGAACACCCTCCGTCAAATTTTGACAGTGACAAATGACACTGCGCATAATGGATGGTGTTCTTGCATTACATGTGCTACTTTACCAGACGTTCTCTGTAAGATATTTCTTTTTGTATTATACACCTTTCAGTGTCATCACCATTAATTTAATGTGCGACATGTGAAGTACCGCCACAATTGAAAGCAATATAAAGTCTCATTCAACTCAGGGCATTGCTTTCTGGTGCTTCTGCAGGCAAAGAAACTGATACAGCACAGGCGTTAACAGATTATATATGGGCCGTTCGTTTTACAAATATAATATACAACTTCCACGCAATATAATTAATACTGTACACAATTTTTAGAGTGTTCTGTACTGTGCTATTAGTTACGGACAGGCTCACCAGGTGGCAGTGGGGGATACATCTACGTCCAAGAAGAATACTTCTTGGACTGCTTGACCCTTGAAGATGGGACAAATATGTTATCCCGAAACGTCGGTAACTAGCTACTTATCTACGCTGCGTAACATCCCAGAAGAGCGAAAATCTCTTGTGTTTTGTTACTGGACATGAAACTTATACTACCTACGTATAAAGTTAGCAACACGAGGAATGAACTTGTGTAAGTCTACGCGGTAGGTAGGCCTAAGCAAGCTTTTCGTGTATTTTCCCGAACTCCTTATTTCGATGAATATATATGAGGATGAAAACGGTTTGGTACAAGGGATGATCTCAATAAGATCTGTATCCTACGCAGGGTAAAAAGTTTGTTGGGACGAGATAACTTCTTGAGCAAAATATACATATTATGGCGAGTTTCTTGTAAAATTGAGAATTTATTCGAACGATGCAGACTTAAAATTAAATTTGCTTAAAAATGTTTGGTCGGAAGGTTCCTACAAGAAGTGTAATCGATGTTCAGTGAACAGTTCAGAAGATGATAGAGGATCTGCATCACCATTACGCATTTATTTTATATACATTATGCAAAGAGCACGACGCCTATGAACAGTGCAAGTACAGTCGTTCGAAGTCTTGTGAAAACGGGCCCGTTCGCTAGTTCCTAACTGCATGGAGAAGAACCGATCTTTACAAAGTGACAGTCGCTCAGCTAGGCAAATAGTTCTGTACTTTCCACATCACCCCAAGGTTCATCGCCATGTTCATAACAGCCTGCAACTGAACTGTGTCCACAAGTAGAATACTGTCCACATACACTTTGTATCCTTATGATGCATTTTAATATTATCACCCCACGTTTGCTAAGTCGATTTTTTATTTAAGGTTTACAGGATTAAATTTTGCTCCCATTTGTCATCTCCTTAATGCGTACTATATTTTCAACCCAACCCGTTCAGTTACATTGCCACCCTGATTTTACTGTTATTAGGGCATAACTAAGACCACAAGTCAATTCCCTTGCTTCCTTTCTACTCAGCAGATACATTCCCCTTAACCTTTTAAAGCCTAGCGGTAACTTTACATACCACCAGGTTTAACATTAAAAAATTCTACGTGGTGCCCACATTGCGTTTATGTGTTTTGTACGGATCTCAGAACAAACAGCAACTTTTGCCTTATAAAACATTAAGAGATTGGTTTTTATAACCGAAGTGGAGAGTGTTTACAGCGCGGTACGCACTGACTCCTTATATAAAACAGATAAGCTTCGTCTTTGAAGGGTTAAGCACACTTATCAAATTCCTCCTGGCCTCCCTCGACTACTCCTGTGGCCGCGCCTTTATTCAGGCAGTTAGTCGCCAAATTCTTACCGCGGACGCCTGGATAAAATATGAGACCAGTCCAAGTGGGATTTATGGTGGACAAAGTGGCACTGAGACAGGTTTTTCTGTGAGTACTTCGGAGTTCCCCTGTGAGTTTCATCCCATCAATGCTCCATACTCGTATTTAATCAATCTAGCAACGACGCTACCTCACCTTGATAACTGAGAGCGTCGCTAAATAAAACATTTATCCTTCTGTACAGTCCCTTAGAGTGAAAGATACAAATTTCAACCCCCCCCCCCCCCCCAAAAAGAGGTAAAATTATTATTGTGCAGTTTAAGTCTTCGGGTTCTTGATGGTGTACAGGAATACAAAAAGTACTTCTTTAAAGAACAAGTCACGGTAACTACTTATAAAGACAAATTCGCTATTACAGTAAATTAAAACGAAAGATATTTGCATTTTGCACAACGGTGGTCGAACAGAGAAATTCGGCAGACAAATATTAGCTCTTTCAAAGATTTTTCTGCACTTCATCCCTTTTATCAACAACCCGTCTTATTTTCTTGGCTCTTTGTTTGCTCTATACCGCTTCTTCTCTAATTAATGTGTGGAATAAAGGTCTACCACCCAGCCTTAGGCTTCCCTCTAGTAATCTCCCCAGCCTCGTTACCTACCTTGATTAAATTGTTTACTGAGCGCATTGTTCTTCGAACATTCGATAAATTCTACGTCAATTGTGATGAATGTATTGATTCCCAATAGCATTATTTTGCTTGTCTCTGCCAAGGCAGTTTATACAGGTTTTTAATTGCTCGATAAATTTTTCTTTAGAGTAATGAGTTTATGGTTCTTGCCAACAGACGCATATAGGTTAAGAACGTACGGCTGAAACGGTAAGTCGCCTTTCCTTGGAAATGTTAGGCACAGGTCGATCAATGATAGACCAAGCAAATGTAATATAAGTAAAGTCTATTATCTTCATCTATGACAAGGTTTCATACTGAATGTCAGATGACTCCACGTCATAACTTCAGCATCTGATTTATGAACTCGTACCGAGTCAAGCAGTGTCACACCAACATGGGCCCGATTAACAGCCGTTGCTTATCTTCGGCACTGTTAACTCTGAAATTTGCGATTGCCGGTAACTTTCAGCAGGCTGCTTGACTAATGCATACAACGGCTGACAGGTGACATTTACACTAAAATTTTGGAAAATAAAACTGCCAGCATTTTTAGAAGACATTTCTCTCCACAATCACAAGGTCAGAGGTGCTACCAAAATGTTGGGGCACCCGGCCATTTCTGTAGGCACGCTAAAAGGGGCCGGACTGTGTATCCAGACCGAAAGCGGTCATTTTGAACACTCGCTGTAAACATACTGAAATATCGTAACATTGTTTGAAGTAAAGAGAACCATGTCTGTCTGTCTGTCTGTCTCTCTGTCTGCATGCTGTCTTTCTCTCTGTCTGCATGCTGTCTAACTAACTAACTAACTAACTAACTAACTAACTAACTAACTAACTAACTAACTAACTAACTAACTAAGGAAAGAATGAATGAACAAACCAGCTACCTCCATGGAGTACAGTCCTTCTTCAGAAGCTAAGAGTTGCTCAGGCAGTGAACAAATTCCCTACATTGTATGGAGGACCCTGTAACTCCGTGGAGCTAACAGACACTGATCGGCCAAGAAATATCCCATGTTTTATGAAACACAGAGGTACATTTTATAGTTCACAAGACTGAGTAACAGAATAAAGAGGAATATAAAAAGCGAAATTTCTTCAAAGATCGAAAGAGAAGCGAAGAATATACTTGTTTCAGTGTTTTTCTTTCCAATGTGGACATAATTCAACCAGCAGACTGCTGAGGCCTGACTCCAGACTCCCTATTCTTACTTAATTTGGGGAAAGAGAACAGAATGCGTAACGCAATGGCAGCCACGCGGCTAATATCAATGAATTCAAAAGCAACCTTATTTACAATTCTCTTAAATCTAAGCCACTTCAGATATGTACCACCGTACACACTTTTCGATCCCAATACGTCAACCAGCTGTTGTTCTTTCAGACAGCAAGCCCTTCCTTCGGTCTGGCAATCAACCTGTCACTAATTTGTTGAGTCAGGCAATCATTCAGTCAGCCAGTCGTTTTGTAACTCAACAAGTTCCTTTAGGAGGATTCATTTATTATTTCGTTCTTTCCCGTACAAAGCCATCAAGGCATACATTCATTCCTCTACCAATTCAGACACACAGTCAGTCAGTCAGTCAGTCGTTTAGTAACTCAAACAACACGTTCCTTTAGGAGTATTTATTTATTAATTCGTTCTTTCCCGTACAAAGCCATCAAGGCATACATTCATTCATCTACCAATTCAGACACACAGTCAGTCAGCCAGTCAGTCAGTCGTTTAGTAACTCAAATAACAAATTCCTTTAGGAGGATTCATTTATTACTTCGTTCTTTTCCGTACAAAGCTATCAAGGCATTCATTCATTCATCTACCAATTCAGACACACAGTCAGTTAGTCGGTCAGTCAGTCAGTCAGTCAGTCAGTCAGCCAGTTAACTCATTCCCTCAGTCACTACGTCAGTAAGTTACTTCCCGAGATTCCCTTTCTCACACTACATGGATAAATCACGTTACACGCTACGCATAAGAAATGAGCTCTTGAAGTTGGCATGAGTGTCAGAGAGATGTAAGACACTTTCAGAGATTATGCAAGTTACAGGGGCACGGACTTCAATTTATTAACAACATTTACCTTCCAGCATCCCACTTCATTCTTGGCACCCTGCGAGCTCAAGGTTCAGTGAGTGTAAGTCAGGGCTGCATTTTCGTCGACCGTCATGTAATGGTCGACTAAATTCCTAGCGAAAATCTTCACTTCTTGAATGTGTGCACAGGAACGTACCATACATATAATCTTACACAGTGTGATATTCTTTACACGCACTTTCTCATATCCTTTACATTCGTGAGAAAGACAGGTCCCTACAAGAAACGCGGTTATTTTTAAAAGAAATGGCTACAGGTGCACCATTTAAGGACATTACATTTATAAATTAATAAAACTAAAATGGATTAATACGTGACCAGAAATTTGTCCCGCCGCTTCCGCAGCCGGGCCTTCTTTCAAAGACGAAAATTGTCGCAAGCACATTTTTTTAATAAACGTTGAAATTCTGACACTAGCCGATATAATGCAGCCACTAGAGTGAATGGTTAAGAGTTGGAGGACCGGGGTTTGATTTTGGCTCTGACAGGTCCTTTCTCCTCAAACAGCGGGCAGATCAGCTGAAGACACACCCATCTTATTGCTATTGCGTACTAGGGGGTGACTTTACCATTAACTTTCTTCTGCTATTGCCACAAGTTTTCAAGACATGGTGCTTAGACACAGGGACAATTCACCTACATTTTTTGATATCCAACAGCGATACAAAATTGAAAATATTTTTTTTCGTGTTGGTTGTTAAGTTTCTTTATAAACGGGTTTTAATATGTCTTAAAACTTATCACTGAAAACGCGATAAAAACTACGAAGAAGAGCTCCAAACACTTGTTAACTTCGCAAATTACAGTACACAGTTAACTAACGCGCAGAAATTACACAAAGCTTTCGGATCGCAGGTGTAAAATTTCGAGAGCTTTCGTAATCAATGGACTGCAGGGCTCCACAGATTCTCTACAAATCTAGAAACCACCTCAAAATTCTACTGGCCAGAAGGGTGATATTAAGCAAGTTCCATGTTAAGGACCCACACATATTAGGCGCTGCTGTATAAAATTCGATCACCTTGACGACCTTGGGCCTGGGTTTTATGCACCCGTGCTGTACTCAACCTAAGCACAATACTTAAGTTAACATTTTAGGTTCTCACAGGAGTGACTGTTAAGGTGACTGAGGTCTGGGCGTTGACGCGTGCACGCACGTACGGACGCACACACACACATGTTAAAGGGTTGACCTGCCGTGTCCACTCTCAGGGGTACAATTATTAACCCTCTAAATACGAAGCGTATCTGTTTTATATAAGGACTCAGTGCGTACCGCGCTGTAAACACTCCACTTCGGTTATAAAACCAATCTCTTAATATTCTATAAAGCAAAAATTGCTGTTTGTTCTGAGATCCGTACAAAACACATAAACGCAATGTGGGCACCACGTAGAACTTTTTAATGTTAAACCTGGTCGTATGTAAAGTTACCGCTAGGCTTTAAAAGGTGAATCCACCTACGAGACGAAAAAGCGTGTTCTGATGAAAATTTGGTGCACATGTACACGACTGCAAGATGTCATCCTCACATCCTACAAGACAGAATGTTCGCGGTATTGAACCGCCGCATTTCATAAGAGTCAGGAATATTTTTGACTAGAGGAACAACTATCAGCTTCTAAATCAGGGGTGCACATATCCTGGGCGCCAGGTTGTCAAGGCAACTAAATTTTGTTCTGTGGCGCCTAATATCTGTGGATCCTCAGTATGGAACTTGCTTCACGTCTCCCTTCTGGCGCTTCAAATTTTGAAGTGGCTCCTAGAGGAATGTCTTTGTACCCCTGTTTTAAATTGCTTTCCTTTGTGAAACTACTGGATCTAAATTGCTATCACAGAATCTTACTCTTTTCAGATAGGATTTCCGTTAGCGCCTTTGTACGTAAAACCTTTTCAAAGAAGAGTTCTTAAAGCTCATTGCTGCAATGAACTCACCCGTCTACTAGTGGCACTTCGTGAAGAATTCTGCGCACTGTGTCCAATCGGGCTTCCAGCTGTTGTCCAAGCCCGACCCGGCTCGCCTGTAGCTGAAGCAGCAGCAGCCACAGCGCAACTAGGCGCATGCTCTGGCCGGGCAAGTCTCCTGCAATCAAAATAAGACGCTTCACACTCTGAAGCCCGGTGGTAAATATACGTGCCACCTTCTGTATTTCGTGTGATTATCACAATAAACACATAAACAATTACAAAAACACTGATCACCAACAAATGCACAAAGAGAGTTTTATCACCAATTGTAACACAGGCCTACATGTTTCGACCCTGCTGGGTTATCTTCAGGGAGAAATTTTGTTATCGTTACACTAAGGTTGCACTTTATAGTTGAGTGAGAATGTGCTGTTGACTGTGTACTGGAGGCGTGAACTCTCTGTGGTCCCGGCTTTTGCCCGGCTTTTGCACTGCAGTGCAAGCCGGGACCGCAGAGAGTTCACGCCTCCAGTACACAGTGCACAGTCAACAGCACATTCTCACTCAACTATAAAGTGCAACCTTAGTGTAACGATAACAAAATTTCTCCCTGAAGATAACCCAGCAGGGTCGAAACATGTAGGCCTGTGTTACAATTGGTGATAAAACTCTCTTTGTGCA